>VZRL01006105.1:145979-216307 GCA_013397895.1 Origma solitaria
AAAAAAGACAGCTGGAGAAAGCAGCCAGAACAATAAGGATGTGCTGATGCAAGCAGGAACTCAACCTCTTTTTTCCCATGTTAGAAGAACAAGAACACTCCTCTCAAAGAGGCATTAGGTCAGAGACCTCAAAAGCAAGAGGCTGGTAGCAACACTCCTGGCTGAAACAATGTCAAGGACACACTAGAGCACACCCAGTGCTTGTGATGCAGTGTCAGGGAATTAGTATTTCTATCCCTTTTCATGCATTAGTCAATTACGTTTGCAGTTTGAAAAAAATGTAGAGTTCTGACATAAATTTTAAAGATTATGCAGGTTGCATCTTAAAAGGAAAATAATAAAACATAGGGGGAAAAAAAACCCCAATCCTTAAATCGTTTAAGATTTACAGGCTGTGCTTTCAGACACACGCACAAAGCCCCAGAGGGCCAAGCTTTAGATGGTGCTTCTCCTGATTTGTGTTTCCCCTTCTTTTTTTGGTTGCTGGGGGGGAGTTTTTTGCTTGTTTAGGTTTTTTTAGGATTATTGGCAATAAAAGTGCAAAAACCATCAGCTTCTGAATATCTGGAGACCAATAATTATGCCTGTCATCCAGGCGTATGGAAGAACATTAGTAAAAACACAATGAGCTTCCACAACTTATATGCAACATTCAGTAACTTCTTCCACACATTGAAGCTGTAGAAGTGAAAAAGGGGTGCTACCACACATTTGCAAAAAAGGCACGACTATATATGTAAAACCAACTGGCTTTGTCTCAGCAAAGAAAAGTGACTTCTGCCAAGGCGCAATTAAAAGGTTTAATTTTCCATGAAGGTGAATCAAAACTGAGAGGAGTAAAGTCACAAAGTCATTAAATCCACTTATGTGGACTTAGATTCATCTGGAATACTTATTAAGGCTCATATTCCCGTAACAGATCCACGTTAATGTAAATATACTCTGGTATGAAGCCCTTGGTGCTAATTCCAGCTTGCGGAGAACACTGACACAGATCTGCAGCAAAATAAACGGGTAACATCACATGTATTCATCTTCTCTGCAGAATTTTAATATGGCTTCAAGAAATCACCCAGATGAGGCCCTGATGATGTAACAGATTGTCAAACTTCAGGAAAATGGCTATGATGGACATTTCTGCTCCCTGGGCTCCACGTAGCTCTCTGTAAGTAATGATCTTATAAATTTTTAAAATTTTTTTTAAAAGCCAAAACAAACAAACAAAAAACTTTAGTGTTAAGTCAGTGGTTGCACAAGAAATATTTCCTGATGTTCTTACAGGAAATAAGGCACTTTGCTGTCTCGGCTACCTTCCGCCTCAAGTGCGGACCACATTCCTTTGATTTTGTCATTCCTTAACAAAAACAAAGCAAAAAGAGCATTTAAACAAAAAAATAAACAATAAACCATAGCCCTCCTGAAAAAAAACCAAGAAAGTCAACTACACATGGTTCTCCTCTCCTGCAGTAAAGATGAAAAAGCAAAAACCATATTACAACTGTTAGTCATATCGCTTAGCATGTAAATTGCAGAAAATCCTCATAATGTCCACAATGCAAGAATTTACTTGGGGCTAGAAACTTGATAGCACTCTTGGTATCCTAGATGAATATTTTTTAGTAAACAGTTTTAAAATTGATGCACAATTTAATTTCCGTTGGTGTCTAAGCATACAACTTCTGTTCCCCCTCCTTTTTTTGGCTGTTGGGGGCAGTTGTTGGGCTGTTGGGCTTCTTTTTACACTTATGATTCAGTGTGCCTGCATTAGGTGCAGGAAGAAGCCCATTTTGGAAATCCCTTAATTCTTGCATCAGATTTAAGTTAATTGTATGTGTTTTCTTTTACAGAAGTCTGAACTGCAGAACTTGCCAGTCTACTTCTTACGAATTGTTATTTCTTTTCCTTTAAACTGTATAAAATACACAAAAGATAAAGTATCACAAATTTCTTAAAGACAATGCTGTGAGGTTTTGAAGGAAATTTTTATATTAAGTTTTTTCACTTTAGAAATTAGGGAAGGTTTTGAGACATGGCAATTCTAATGTCATTAACTTGGAAATACCATGGGTTTCCTTTTTTCTTTAATAACTACTAAGAAGTTACAAAAAAAAGCAGGTCACAGTCATAAACCACAGTACCAATTAAATACTTTCACTACAATGGTGGGCCAGTCCTATATTTACAGATCACAGCCCTATAGATACCAGACCACCATGGGTTACATTTAACACATGGATATAACAGAAAGAGATGCTCTGCACCTCTAAAAAGAAATTAACAATAGCAATAATTTTCTCCCAGTTACAACACAGACTCATAGAATCATAAAGGTTGGAAAAGAACTCCCAGGTCATCCAGTCCAACCTTTGACCCAACACCACCATGTCAACCAAACAACAGCACTAAGAGCCACATCCAGCTTTTTTCTTGAACACTTCCAGGGATGTTGACTCCCCTGCTTAACTGGGCAGCCCATTTCAATGCTTAACCACCCCTTCAGTGAAGAAATTCCTCCGGACAAAGCATATTTAATGTAAGAAGATATAGTAATTTCCTTCCGTTTTTCTCCATCCGTTCCCAGTCTCAGGAATTAAGGATCAATAAGGCTGTGAAATACACCTTTTTGGTGATGGTGCCTGTGAGAAGCCATTCTGAGATTACTGCTGAATCTTACTCTCTAAGAACAATATACTCAAAGTCTCCCAAAAAATACAATCTATTACAATAGCAAATGAAACTGAGATGTGAAGGTTTTCTTCAGGACAGTTAAAAATCCAGAGAAAAATGGAACGTCTATTCATCCTACCAACAACACCACAGGTAAGAACATACGGGAAAGAGCTGCCTTTGCAATGGGAAGATTCACCATTTGCCTTCTCCACACAATAGAGGAATTCAAAGCCCCAAGAGAAAAGTGCAGTTTAGGCCTGAAATCACCACTCACAGCAGCTCTATGATCACATCCAGGGAGCCAGGCATCAGGTTAGCCCCACCTTTTACATAAAAATCAGGGGAATCTACAGTGGACTATTATTGCTTATATTTTTTATTTCACTTCCAAAACATCAATATGAATGAGATTTCTTCAAAAGTAAGAACTTGCTTTCTATGACCTTCTTAACCAGTACAGAGCTGTACTTCTAAGAGCAATGTCAAATGATGACTACAACCATCATCTGTCCTATAAAGGACTAGTATTTGAGAATTCTATCAATCTTCTTCACAGAAGATTTCTGACCCACATACACCAATCCCTTCAACAGGGGCTAAGGAACCAGCTAAAACAGTGGTTTATCACAGATGATCTTTTATGTCTGAAGCTAATGGCAGCCACTGTTTGTCTTCTCAAGAGCAGCATAGCCAGGACCTATCTTTGACTTTTTAGACCATTTATTAACATATTCTCAAGTATTAATAGTTCCTACTTCCTTCTAATAATAAAATGATCTCTGTGTATGGTATTATCTCACATATACTCCTTTACAGAAGAACTCTCTGGCTGACACAGGAAGACAATGGTGCCAAGAAATACATATATATGTATATACAGACAGAGAGAGAGAAAGGTGTTTGTGAAGGGAAGTTGGTATATCATATGAAGGAGTTGAAGGTATATTACTGTTGCTTGCTTATAATTTCAGTAAGAGAAATTGTAATTACTTGCCTTATAAAACAATCATTTTTATGTTCTCTCGCAAGATAAGTAAGAAAAATCATTATAAATTATCATCACCTCAGAACCCATAGAATTTGTAGCAGATTTGTTTAAAGAGTATTTTTATCAATATCTGTTATGTAAATATCTTATTTCCTAAGGTCACCATCATCTGCAATAGCTACAGTTAATTGTTAATTAGTAAGCGCATACAAACCCAGAAATTTCAGAGTTAGAAATGTATTGCACATTCCTGGAAACAGGTTCTATCAGTATCAGTAAGCAAGTCACTCACTGAGCAATATATTTAAGAGTCCTTTTAGTCAAAAAGACTAAGAGAAATTACAGAAATATTACGAGAGTAAATAAATACTTACAAATGCTAATAATATGCTTATGGACCAAATTTCAAAGACCTTAAGTTTAAGCATAAATTTGGAACACCTTCATTTACTGTAGCATGAACTGTATCCCAGCCCACTAAGGTTTGGGGCTTGCAAAGAGAATGATGATCAGGAGCAGACAGCATTCCTCATTACCTGTAGAGCCTCAGACCTCTGTGCTGGAGACATTTGTTAATAGCTTTCTTTAGATGAGACACATACACCCAAAAGTCTGTCTGTTAGCAATGCCTGACACATATGGGGCTTATCTCTAATTCACATTCAATTTTAATGGCATAGTCTTCAGACTTCCTGGACCATCTTAAAAAATCCGAAGCTTCATTCAAAAGAAATGAAACTAAGTCTGGGAATTAAAGTATTCCTTTTAAGAAATTGTGTCATCATCAAGAATAAGCAATATATTCTTTGTCTCAAATTCTTGGGTGGTCCACTGGAAAAAAATTTCAGAGGTTGAAAAATTTCATAAATATGAAACTAAACAATTTTCTTCCCCAACCGATAGCTACAAAACCAGGTAATCTGTGTACTACTGCAAGGAGTTACAACTTTTTTAAGCATCACTAGGAAAAAAAAAGTTGCATCAGAATTTGTCTTTTATTTTACATTTATAACCATCATATCATATAAAAATTTACAAAAGAAAATAATTCTTAAAGTGTAATGAAGCAATGAAAAAATCTCCCCAAACAACTCTACGTATATGGAGCCTAATCTTTTGAAGATGCCAAAAAATGGTGAAATTCTGCAACTGCCACTGGATTTTGTGGGCATAAAAAGTGCAGATAATTTTACTATCACACTGAGCTTCATAAGTTAACTTATATGGTTCCAAAAATCTCTGGCCTTCAATTCAAGACTCACGGCATGTGAGGTGTAACACACTGCATTTCAAATATATTAACATGTTTGAGACATCTCTTATACATCACATCTGGGGGAAAACAACCAACCAACCTAACAAATAAACCCTCCTAAACTCCTATTTGATTCATATCCTAAACTTTAAAGGAGAGCATGGAGAACCACTACAGCCCAAATTCTATCAAAAGGGAAAATGCCAGAGCATAATTATTTTTAATTGGGTTCTACTAACAATGAGAACACTTCTCACCACTTGAAAAACCACAAAAATAATACTCTAATCATCATCATTCAGGGCACTGTCGTAAGCACTGCTTTGTTTTCATACACTTTTTGGGGTCCTCTTTCCTAAGTATCTTCTCTATTGGTTGTAAATCATTTAAATACCACCTCTCAATTGTGCTTTAGTACAGCTGAGCATATTCAAGGACTAAACAAAACAGCTACACAAATATTTTAATTATGAAGACTTGTTTCCATTTTTAAGCATCATAAGAAACTGCAGACAGCTTAGTGCAACAGAGGGGAAGAAGAATGTCCTCAGACAGCAATAATAAACAAACACCCTTTTATTCTGGTCAGACCTAGTAACGATTGGGCACGACAGTACTTAGCTCATCCTATGAATTTAGATCACCAAGATCTTTTATTCTAAGTCGTCATCATCATCTTTAATTCCTTGAAATACTTAATTCTTTTCTCATGCACTGAACCCATAATTGTATCGCAACTTGAACGTTTCTGACTGCAGTTTGGAAGAAGTTTTAGGACATCTTACCTAGCAGCCAGTGGGACGTCCAGGCTCAGAAGAGAAAAATTAATCCGTTGTGGCTTTAATTTTACAAAACAACTGAGACCCAAATTAACCCAAAATTACACTGTATATATCACAGTGATCATGCCAAACAAGTTACAATACTAAAGAAAGACAGCATTTCAAAAGTCACTGTTACTTGGGCATCTAAGTAACACTCGAGAAAAAAATCTGCTCACTTTCCTACCTCTGCAAACCTATAATCTGCTCACTTTCCTACCTCTACAAACCTATTCAAACCCAGCAAAGCAATGACAGTACAGGAGAGGATTATCTGCTCCACATATGTAAAGAGCTAGTAAGCAAATTCATTTTCTAAGTCATAGAGACTACTTTCATCTTTAGAGCATCAATAGCTAGTAAGTGGGAAGGCCTTTTGTAATATTTTCAACTACCCACATAACTCTTTCCTTACTAGAAATAGTTGTCTTCCAATTAAGTTTTCAGTCATTAACGTAACTTGGACTGGAGGAAAACAGCCAGCCCACAAATTAAAAATTTCACAGTTCTAATTAAAGATGGACACAAAAATGTTACATGTGAAAACAGGTATGAGTAGTTTTCAAGGTTAAGAAAACCTTGACAAAAAGCTGATTACAGTCACGCTGATCATTACAGCTTTATTCTAAACTCTCCATAGCTTTTTCTTTACAGAAACAATGGCGACACAGCCCATACTCCAAACTGAAATCACATTAATTAGCTAGGCAGCAAAGTTTCAAAGCATACCAAATGCTTACTAGAGCCCACTCTGCTATTGTGCTTTACTTTGAAAACAAGTCATCATGAGGGAAATCTACATGATAAGCATACTTCAGCTACAGAGAAAAGGTTTTAATCTGCCTAGAAATTGGCAACCGCTGGCTGTGTTTTCTATACTTTACGTTATGTTTCTCTGCTCGCTGGAACGAATTGGCTGCTATGAATGAAAAGAAACTTTGCATCTAATCAGTGGCATGAATTTAGACTAAAAGCTGCTGTGCAGGACTTCTATGAAGAGTCTGGGCCCTCTGCCATCCTTGTGCTTGTGAATGAAGCGGCGTGAGCCACATGCCCTACCCCTCCTCCCCCCAGCTGGGGCCTTTGCCCTTCCCTTTGCTGGGGGGACTGGGGAACCAACCCTTCACTGGTGAAACGACCATGACCCAGAAAGGCATTCAGTGCCATCAATGCACTGCTTGAGAGATCTCAGCTGCGCTTTCCATCCTGCCTGGCTTCTAAATCAACTCGTGAACCAACGGCGAGGGAGCCCCCCGTGCTCATTCCCTTGATAAATGGGCCCCTAAACTGATCTCTGACCTCCCTGCATACTTTTCCTAAGTTACTGCTGACCCCACAGACTCTGCAGCCCACTGTCCTTAAAGGTTTGACTTTGTTTTTGTATCAGGACATACTGATCAAGAAGAAAAATCAAACAAAAAAACCCCCAAAACTTTATTACTAACAGCAAAATCCCATACATACTCTAGCAGCAAAATTCCTATTCTTCTATTCACTCATAAGGACTACCATATGCTTTTGATTAAAGTACTACATGGGTTTTTTGGAGATACAAAACAATACAAAATCTATTTAGGTTAATAAAATTTCACATTTTCTTCAAAATTAGTGATAGATATCCTACTTAACAAAAAGAGTTCATAACATGCTAAATTTTAAATATTAAATATTGCTGAATATGGAAAAAGAACCAGCTGCTATTAAGTAATTCATTTAATTAACTTCAGAGCTGAGTCAGACTTGGTAAACACAATATTAAAAAATTCAAAGAACAATCACAATGTCTGTTTCAGATGTGTACTTTTTTAGTTCTCTTCTACAGTCTTCAACTATTTTCAATAGCACTTAGATTGACTTCAATAATGCACCTCTCAAAACACTTTTAAATATATATTTAAAACAGTAGAACTGCAAAATAACATCTTTTCTGTAGAATACTACATTAACGGTTTCTCTCCATTTAAAACATGAATATACTAAGCTTCCTAGCACATAATTCAAGCTTATCACTTCAGTTTTCAGAAACTTCTCAATATAATAGCCAAGTTTTCCCATTCTAGAACTGTTCTTTTTATATGTCTGCCCAAAGAATGTATCCAGATATGCTTCTGTAAATATTATAAAACTCCTGGGTTTTTCCATTTTACATTAATTAATACTTCTCCTTTGCTAAATTACTTTAAAAGCATCCAATTTTACTAAAAATATATATATATACTGCAGTGCATCACAAGTAACCTACAGCTACATGAAGACCTCAACAGAACAAACCCAATGTGCAAAGGAAGCTTCTGACTTTGAGCAGGCAAAACATTACTGATCTCTACTTCACACCAAGAAGGAACTTTTCCCAAGCATGGGACCAGCAGGACTCCAGAAGCAGCTTCCGTCATCACCGCTCTCCACCCAACTCAGGGCATCTCTTTGCCCAGGGTCGAAGATGCATCAGACAGCAAAACCACAGATGAAGCGTGAAGTGCTTTGCCAAAAAGCTGAGAGAGAGCATACACTGTAAAAGCAATAGACTTCTAGTGTGATCACTCCCATTCCATGCCACATGACAGATGCTCAATCAAACATATTCCCTCATTGTTGCAAAAAAATGGGGCTGGTCAAGCAAAGAGAAAACTATGGCAGGAAGCAGAGTAAGGATTAGTGTATTGGTTAACTGAAGGAAAAGGGAGTGACCATGCTGTCCCTGATCTCATAACACTGTTGAACAAATTATGTCTTTATCTACAAGACTGAGTAGATACTCTACAGTGAAGAAAGGCTGTACATATGATGACAATGAAATCACCCAAGAGGAGAAACAGAGTTAGCAGAAGTTCAACAGATACCAGTCCCTGGCACTGCAACGAAGACTAATATTTCTCTGCCCTTCTGTGTCCACAACTCATTTAACATAAGCAGTGAAGTACAACTCCAGTAATTGCGTTTAAGCTAAAAAACATACATTCTGACATGTAAATTGATACTCACCTCTGCATAAGTCATTAGCCTTTACATTCAGAGCAGAAGTCTCTACTGCTTCAGAAGAGCAGCTGGTAATAGTAATAGATTAAGTAAACCTTAGAGTTTACCAGAGCAAGGAATTTCACTTTCCTAGTGTTTCGTGACTATTTCTATATAACCAGAAACAAACAAGAAGACCTAGGAACCTAGAATTTCAGTCCAAGCTTTATATGCAGAGTGCACTCAAGTGTTTTATTTCTGCTTACAATTTATTGGCTTTTGTTGCCTGTTCTTGCTTGCTAGCCATTTCCACTGCTATCACCCTCTTGCAATTCATAATTCTGTTGATTTATGCTATTATGCCATTTTTTGCCCTGCTTCTGCATTTATTAATATATTCATCATGTGGGAAAACAGTCAAATTCTTTCCCAATCCAACTGTAAGGTCTGGTACCGAAAGAGTGCAGGCTATCAGAGATGCAACTGCTTGGAAAATCCTGCTCAAGCCAGTGGCTCCGGACTGGAACAGGCTCAGCGGCTGTAGAAAGGTGGCAGATGAAGAGTGAAATCAGTGCAGCGGTGTGCAGGGTGCCAAGAACACTGAGTGCAAACAGATTCTGTGGGCAGTGATGGTGGAGGCTTCTAATTAGCCTCCACCGAGCGCTTCCGAGCTTTTCACTTGGTTGAGCTGACTGGATTCACACACAAGAGTAAAAGCCTATTCTCTGACATTAGGAAAACAACCCCACCACATCCTCCACTTTGCCTCTCCCTCAAGTTTAATAAAATTCTACAAAATATGAAGGTGTCAGTTTCCTGACCAAATACATAGAAAAGTATTCGTCCATCTTATCTGTTTATTAAAATCAAATGTACTGTGCTTTACTGACTGGGCTATAAAACAGTAAAGATAAGCACTTCATTTGTGCTAAGTGCTTTAAATACAGGCAGAAAGAGGTTACCAATCAGCATGCCGCACAAAATCAGCATTATCATATTTTCTCAATATTATAAAATTATGAAAATGTAGAACTTTAAAAATCACTTTTCACCTTAAAAACTTTAAATACTACACCATGAGATCAAATGAGTGGGATTTTTTATAAATTAAAATCAATAAAACACCACCTAGGTACCCCTTGTTAACACACAGAGCACATGCCTAGTGTTTGAAAGGCACCAGTTTGTATTTAAAATATTGTTAACACCTGAAGCACTGTGTTATCTCTTATCACACTGCTGTGTTTTCCCTGCAATACCTTAAAATTAACCAGCCCTCCCCTTTATCTGTTTCAAAAGGCAATTATCTCCCCCAGGTCCCCAAAGCCTGCTCCTCTTCCCCACCCCCCACCAGTACTGATGGCAACTCTCTCATCCCAGTGATCCTGTTCAACAGGATGGTGAAGCAGCCTTTTGCCTCACATTTTCTTGCACTGTGGCAGGCTATTCTATCTTAGAAAGAACTAGCTAGAGGTTCAGACACGTCACCCAGAGACAGATTTACCCTTCATGCTATTTCCCTAACCAAATCCACAAGACCCATAGAAAGCCTCCAGCATCCACAGGTACACATTCAGATTTTGTTACCCATAATTATTAAAATGCTTGAGGCCAAGAAAACAAATTCCAGACACTCAAGTCTGTTATTTTGCAATTTGTTATTGGCAGGGCCAGCAGTTTGTGTAGCATTCCTCAGTCTCTGCCTCTGCTCCCTCCCATCTTTCTTTCAGCAACGACTCCAGATGCCAGCTGTCCCCACCCCACAGCAAGTGGCACCTCTGACAGGAACAGTATGGCTTGAGTTCCAGTTACTCCAAATAATGGAAGTCTGAATGCACCACAAACAACAGGCAAATAACTCTGACATTTTGAGAACACTTATCCATTATGTCTCATCCAGCACTGTTATCAGAATACACAATCTACAATACACATTAAGAGTCTTCTTAGCTAATGTAAATTTGGACGTTCAAAGTAAATATTTATTTAAACTAAGACAAAGCACTTCCATTATGACACTAGAGTTCCAGGATAATGTTAGCCTCTTTTTGCTTTTTTGAGCTACAAGTATGTACAGTAGCTCCAGTAAAAGCCTTTACAAACACAGACATTAAGCATGCTTCTGGAAGCAAGCATTTTTTTCATTGTCACTTAATAAATTCATTTTTCGGTTACAAAAGAGAGGTAACAAAAGCTGTCATCTTTTATCCATAAGAGAGACAGGCAGAAAAGACTGAAAGTAAAAAAAAAAAAACTCAATATGAATAAAGGAATTCTTTACAGCATAAGGGACCGCTTCAACGGAAATCTTAAGCTGAAAAATCATCTAGAAATCCAATGGAATTCTTGGCTTTGGGAGTATCAGGAAATCAGAATGCCAGGAGGCTTGCATGGATGAACAAGGAACCCCTGAATAAATTTAATCACAAACAGGTAGCTTAAAGAGGGTGGGAGGTAGGAAAAGGTAGCTGAAGAGGAAAACAGAGAAATTGTCCAAACAACCAGGGAGATTGGTTAGGAAAGTTCAAGTAGTGGCAGAAGTAAATCTGGCCAAGGACATCAAGGGTAACAAAATGAGCTTCCTTAGGTACATCAGCAACAGAAGATTAGGGAAAACGTGGGTCCACTCAGGAAAAGATTCTGGCAACAGCTTATTGGTTACCAGGACATTGAGAAAACTGAGGTACTCAATGCCATTTTTTGCCTGTCTTCACCAGCAAGCATCGCAGCCACATTACCCAAGTTGCAAAAGGCAAAAGCAGGAACCAGGATGGTGAAGAACTACTCCCTGTAGGAGAAGACTGGGTTTGAGAAGATCTAATGGAAAAGGCTGCCCAGAGAGGCTGTGGATTCCATTTATCAGGAAGGGTTGAAGGCAGGCTAGATGGGGATTTGAGCAACCTGATCCTGTGGAAAATTCCCTGCCCATGGCAAGGGGGTTGGAGATAGATGAATTTTAAGAGTCCTTCCAATCCAAACCGTTCTATGATAACACCAATAAAGAAAAATAGACCAGCAAAGGAAAAATCTATTAGTCAGCTTTTAGGAAGGGTATTTAACTTCATTCAGTAACTGAGTGAAAAAGGAGAGGCAGAAGGCCCCCTACCCAAAGTGCTCTCAATTTGTCCTTGAGGCAATTTGTCTCCACCCATTAACTACCTAGATAAACAACTCCTAAAATAGGCATCTGTAGTAAATGCCTCAGGTTAGGACAGACCCCCATCTACATATGCTCACATACATACTGCTCTGCCATCATTATTTCATTATTCATATTTAGCACAACTCTACTTACCTCTAAAACAAACCTGAAAATAAAATTGGTATTGGAATGGCAGCAGCAGCTCATCCCCTACCCCACCCTAAAATCTAAGGAAAGCTTGTTTTCCCAAAACTTCCAGTTAAGTGGACATGCATAAATATGAGCATACAAATTCAGAAGTCTGCTTTGTAAAAGTTTGCTTACAGAAAACTAGGAACAACCTAAATGTATTTTCATTCTTCAGTTATCAAAGCACTTATCACTGAAGGCATTTTCTGTCATTAAAGGAGAAAGTGGACACAGACTTTTTAATTTAAAAAAAATCAAAGGCAGGAGCAGCAATATTTAATTCCCCAAGGCCAGGCGGCAAATTCCTGAACAGTAGTCATTAAAAGAGCAGTAAAAAAGATTATCAAGCCAAAGTACATGCAGAGGTTGAGATGAGTGCCTTGCCTAAGTCCTGTCCCCATGTGAGTAGGTGGGAGTAGCAGAGTGCTGGCAGCTGAACTGCTTTCACTCTGCACTAGAAGCACTGGAGTGAAATGAATCTGCAATTTAACCAGCAGACTGGTTCCTCAGGTCTGTGTCAGCCCAGGCACAGAATCAGGCTACCTCACAATTTATGTTAACATCTTAGGTCTGGTCATGATTCATCATGGCTTAAAAGAACTACATAATATTCTGGATATGCATGTAAATCACAATTAAAAACACACTAGGAACAGAGGGCTAGATATATCTGTATATGCCGATCTACTGAAGTAGAAACTAATTTATAAAGTGATGTGACAAGTCTTTACATAGAAAGTCAGTATTTGATAGCACCTGTGGTAGTCACTTTTCCTAACTGCAAAAAATTCATTAAAACAACAGTTTCCTAAAATATTGGGGTTTATTGTAATAGCAGAGGCTTTTTAAAGGCAAAAAGTATTATTTTAAGATGCTTTGTTTTCTCTCAAAAACCTTAGAAGTGGAATTTGGTGACATGCGGCAAATCTGCAGTTCATGTACATTTTCCATTAACCAGAAAAAAAAAAAAAACTTAAATCTTTCACTGTACAAGACTTCATACCACAATAAGAGTACTCAGTATGCAAATATTTGCTTCCCATCTGTAGTGCACAGTAAGGTTACAGCTGCCCTACTGACAAGGAATGTTGCGCCTATCTCAAGTCCAATTACCTATCAATAACACCACCATCTCCTGCAAGACAAAACCAAGTACATAAATTTGCAGAAATGGAAGAATAAAGGGCCAGCAACTAGAATTGCTGTGATATACTGGTAAATTTCTTTTGGAAGTCTGTAGTATAACCATAGTAAATGCTTTATTTGTTACCACTAGTCAGAATGTGTGAAACATTTACTCTGTGAAATTAAAAGTTTTAGAAACAAATAGCAAAGTCAGAGCATTGTATTATCCCAGAGCTGTTTGGTGGCTGGAAAACAACAGGAAAAGGAATGGAATAGCCATTACAGCATTTACTGCCATGGTGCATTAAGAAAGACAACAGCATACAAAGAACAAACATTTTAGACACAAAATAACATTTTGCCAAAATCCTGTTTTACATCTAACAGTTCTTGCAGTCAAAAGCCAAATTGCACTTGGCAAGTAAATATGGGGAAGTTTTCATTACAAAGATATGCAATTTGCAAATGCATAATGGTCGTCATGGTGGTCCTACTTTAATATTTTATAATTTCCTATTGTAACATCATTTGGGCCAAACACCACGCTCTTATATTAGCAAAAGCTACAAGTGCAAAAATTGTTATTTTCTATGCTAGATGCTGCTGTAATAGAGACAAAAACTAATTAATCCAGTGTATTTCCAGTACACATTTCTCACAGGATGCCCAAATAAACTTCATTTGGTCCTTCATTTTTCATGATACAGCAATTGCTAGCATCACTTGCTCACGTATACCACATACTAATCTACGTAAAATCTGTTTAAATGTCAGGACAACAGAGTATTTTTTGTAATCCTGCATTGATAACCATTTTAAAGGGGCATTTGCATACCAAATAAGTTTAACAGAGAAACAAGAGACACTTTCGAAGATAAAAGGCAATTCCTTTTTACCAATTCACCTAAAAATTTTGACTCAGACCCAAGAAAGTGTGTGAAAGAATCCCACTATCAAAAATATTTCTCAGTGAAGAAGTACCCTGCCAATTAATTTGGAGAACCTATGTTTTACTGGATCGTATGTGTTGAAAAGTGCATTACAAAATCAAAGTTAAGAACTTAATGAGATTGAGTTGTAACTAGTCAATTACTTAAAAGCTGATCATATAACAGATACAAACTACTGTAACTATAAAATACAATTTCACTTTTTAAGAAAACATTTTTTAACTTGGAAGAAGTTTCTTCATTCAGTCTACTGAATGAAATTATGAAGTAATTTTACCAGCAGTACAGCTCCTCTTAAACTTTTATCTTCATGTATTCCAATTAAAATAATCTTTAATCATGGCTGAAGGTCATCTCCCACAACTCATGGGAATGTTCTATAATACATGTAGAGGAAATTTAAAGACAAGCAATATCTATTGAACAGACAGGCTGAATATTGACTAAAAAGATTTTCATAGTATTTTTGGGGGAGGGGGGCATTCAAATTCTTTGTCTTTCCCCACCTATGGAAAACCACAGCTTATATTGTAGCAGTATCAAGGTAGTTTATCCTCAGCTTCACATGAAAATTTCATCACTGTATTTGCCAAGACGTTGATTTACCAGCCTTCCCCAATTTTGTCCTGGCACACTAGACTAAAAACAAAGCATGATGCATTTTTGCAGTTCAGATGCTTACTATTATGAAAAACTTCCAAGTCTACTATATTTGTATTCTCCTCTGCTTTCCTTTTAACGGTATCAGTCAGGCCCAAACTTTATTTCATCACCTACTGTGGTAGTTTTGCCTGGCCCAGTTTTTGCCAGTGAACAGGGTGGGGTACAAAGATGGCTCCTGCATGTCCTGAGTAAAGATTCTGGAAATTTTCCACCATGTCCAGCAGAGCAAGTCTCTGATGGCTCTGAAAATGATGGACATGCTGCTGGCCAAACCTGGGCCAATTAGAGATGTTAGTTACGCCTAGAAAGCAAACGTCGTAGGTGCCTGGCATTTAGCCAGGGTCAAACCCATGACACCTACCAAAACTACTCTAAACATGGCATAATATATCTGAGTGTTTATAAAGAGGCCACTTTGAGCTTTCCCTGCTGTCATTTACTAAGTGCAAATAATGAGATATAACTGAGACAGGTAGAATGGACAGTAAACTGCCTGTAAAACATTTAAGAGAGTGAAGCACTGATTTTCAAGAGAGATCACAGCATCTTCATACAGTAATAAAAATCAATTCTCTGTGCACTCACTCCTGGACTGAAGATATTCCTTGGTAAGGGCCAGAGACCTCTTCAATATCTGCAGAAAACAGGAAACTTTCCTTCCCATTGTTTCTGTCTGGTCTGACTATTGTAACATTTCGGTAGAACTAAACATGGGAAAAAGTCCCTTTGTTTCCTGTGAAGACAACCTCATAGCATATGGGAAGAAATTAACACACTCATACGGAATATAACTGCCGACTTCCAGGCATTATTCTTAATAAACAGGATCTCATGCAGTGTCAAGGAGATAAATGAACCTTTAAGTAAACGAAAAGTTATTGCTATCAGCTCTTTACTCTTCTGCCCACATAAAGAATCCTTCCAGGTATATTACAAGATATCTAAATGTGGTAACTACATCCGATTATTTTTGGAATTTCTATTCATTAATGCCAGTATTATTATTAATGGTATTTATGTGTTATTCTGAACTGTGTAACTGAACTACAGAACCAATATCTTAACAAAAAACAAACCCTTCCACTCAGAGAAAACAACAGATAAAATCCTTCTATTTAATATGTCTCCTCTGAAACACTAACCCACAGAAAAATCTCAGCTCTGCCAAAAATATTTCCAACATTATGAAGAAATCTACAACCTACCACTTTCAAAATGTTCAATCAGTCACATCATTCTGAAAACCTGGAGCTCTCTTTTACTGGTAAAAGAGGTTAACTAAAGGCAGCTCACATGCTGTTCTCTCCAATAAAAAAAATTCTCAACTGTCTCTTGATCATTATTGAAATTTCAGATTTTATCATAAAATAAAAGAAAATTAGCATATAATACCCAAATTCAAAGATAATGGTATTTTCACACCTCAAGCTGATAGTATTTGAAGATGTCTAAGAAACACTACACTTCTACCTTACTACTCCACACTCACAGCAAACATCCAATAACATAGCTAATTTCCAAGACCATGAGCAGCATCTAATTTAACACTGCAAAAGCCAGTGATGCCTGTCCTATTAACACAGATTCTGCAGTATGAGGAGATCTCATCACAGACTTGCCATGTTTCAAAGTGGATTTTTGTGCAAGTTTTCATTTTTAGAACTAGAGTAACCCTTCCTTCTTCCTTTTCTACCTTGCTAGTGTATTTTTCCTCAATATTTTCTCCTTCCTATTTCCAGAGCACAGAAAAACAATCTCACAGCACTCACTATTCATATTTATTCCTGGTGTTGGCTACTTAATCCTTCACTGAGACCTCTTTCTACATCTTTTCCCCATTCACTCAGCAAAACAGAATGGTGAGAGGAAGTGAATGGCAGCTGCAAGTCATCCTTCAAGCATCTTGCCCAATCTTTAAAAATACCACTTTTGATATTCAAAGGTATGTAAAGAGAAGAAAAAGGGGCCTAAGTAAGGTTCTAACTACACACTGCAGAAGGAGGATAAACAGAACTCGAACAAGGAAAGTAATAATTCAGTACCTCAAACATCTATTATACACATTGTGGATATTAATTTTTCCCTCTGAAAACTGTACGCAAAAGAATAAAAACAAAGCCAGGTAGAAGATCAATGAAGAATTTATCACAAAGGAGTTTGTAAAATGGTGGAAGTTATGAAAGGGGTTTCATAAAAGGAATAATTAAACTTGAACTTCCAACAGGAAAAATAGCGAAGCAAGTACTTTGCAAAATTTTAGACAGGACATTTAAAATGAGCAAAAGAAATTATTTTATGGGATACACATTCAAAAGATACGGATGTCCAAAAAACACACAAATACAAAAACAATCAAACTCAAAAATCACTTTGTTTGCAAGCAGGTACTACACCTACAATCTTTGGAAGAGAGAGTCCAGAGTTGTGAAGCACAACCTCCCTAAGTAATGCTATCTACCATTATAAAAACAAATTACTGTGCGTTGTAGTTTAGGAATGGTATTCCCTAATTTAGTGCTCCCACTGGAACCACACATCACTCACTCACTCACTCACCCCCTGCTCCCCCCTCCCCTTGTGGTGGGCTGGAGAGGAGAATCTGAGGCACAAAAGGTAAAGATCACAGGTTGAAATAAGAAAAATTTACTGGAAACAGCAATGAGATAAGAAAACAGTAACAGCAACATTACTAATGGCAGAGGACACAAGAAAGAGGCAAATGGTTCAGATGGAAACAGCACTACCCAACCACTGCCTCCACCATGCTACCCTGACCAGAAGGGACCCCTTTCTCCCTGAAAGAGACTCCCCTTCCCCCCAGCAATGATCAGAGATCGTATAGAATAATCTCCAAGTCCTAGCCATGCCCCCTCCTGTCTACTGCAGAAATTGACCCTGTCATGGCCAGAAATAGGACACCGGGAGAGTCCTTTTCTTAAATCTGTCACACCAACTCACAGGCTCCTTCCATCAGCTCTCATTTTAGGTCTTTATCATATCCTGCAAGTTCATTTTTAAGTGGTATTTTATAATACCTTTCATGAACAGAATACAGCAGGCACTGAAAGGAAGGAAGCACATCTTGTTATAAACGTAGGGTAGCCATTTTTACAAAGGCATTCTATGAATCAGGACTTATTTATTGTCTTCCGCTTCCTATGGCTTCTGCAACATAGCTCTGCCTCCCAGACAATAAAAAGATAAATACAAACTATTCAGCCACAAAAATTTTACAAGTGACACAACACTAATTTTACAGGTGTGTGCCACTTTTTCTTCCCTCTACCTTGTCAGGCTGTGGTATCTTTCTAACAAGAGCAGTGCTTATGCACTGCAGAACTTCAGTGGCTGCCATGTCTGTTTAAGTCTCAAATGCCTCTGCAACTCTTAGGGCAAAGACCAGGCTCAACTACAGAATCAGAGGATGTTGTCTCAAAGTATCCTGTAGCGCATTATGTCTTCTAGGAACCCAGATACACCATATGCTTAAATTCCTTGGGTAAGGTAACTTAGCGCATGCTAAGCAATAAAATGGTTTTCCAGCCTTGTAGCACAAATTCATAGCATCCCAGATGTCAATCACTCTGTCACAACATATTTGATTTAGGCATAAAGAGACTGGGATTGTTAAGTCAGCATGGAGGAACACATTCATCCCTCACTCTAGGAATGACTCCTTTTAAACAGCCTTAGAAAATTAACAATATACTTCACAGGTCAAATTATAAAACACTTTTAAAATGCAAATTCACCACCATTTTAATTGATACCAGTCACTTGCTCTAGTTATTATAATAGGCAAAAATGTACTTAGAAGGTAAAGATATAATGTATTTAAACTTTAGGCACAAGTATCAGCACCTGCAGAAAAACTTCATTTTGAAAGTGAGAATTCATAGAAAACATCCTTAGGAAGGTCAAGGATTAGATTATTTATTCTGCTCGATTCAGCAAGATATTATCAATTTGTCAAGGGGCCTGCATCACGCACATTACACTGAAATAAAGAAAGCTACCTTACTACAATGTATTACTGTTTTTTCCAATACTCTCTTCAGTTCTCTCTGTTTCTCCTACACATTCCTTTCATGTTCTTCAGCCTTGAACTCGAAAGCTCATGAGGGATGCCAGATGACTTGGCAGCCAGACCGCCAAAAGCGCAAAGGACAATCTGGAGGTCTCATGGGACCTAAAATAAGTGTCAACCCCTAATTTCTCAGTTCTGTCCCTACAACAGGATAAATTCAACTGTGAGCAGCCTGTGAGATAACCACAGGAGCAATCAAGCTTGCACAAAATGAAGCTGGCTTTGAACAGTTATCCTTGCAGCTCCTCAGATATTTTAATAGACAACCGTTCTTTTAGCATCAATTATATATGAAGGGAAAGGGCTGCTTTGCTGTCAGAGTACTGAACTGGGAATCAAGACATCAGATTATATTTCTGGTTCTGGCACAGACTTCCACTGGGATCGAAAAATCAAGCTCTGTCTCTAAGTGTCCCATTTGTATAACTACACAAGTTTGATTTATTAATGAAAGCAATACACTGAGAGATCTCTGAATAGAAAACAGTACAAAACTGCTAGATTATCTATTTCCTGAGCAAATATAATACAGCTGTAATTAAAAAAACCCAAAACTGTGTACCAGAGTCTTCTCTTGAAATTTGAATAACTGTTTGCTGAACAGTATAGCCTGCCCATTTGCATTGCAATTTCAGGATATAAAGGAAACAAAAAGTAAAGATGCAACCCTGAAAAATCTGTTCTCCTGAAACTGGCTGAAACTTCAAAACAGTCTGCCTTTTTTCCCACCATAGCAATAAATTGCAAATTGATGAGTCATGGAGGTTGGAAGGGAACTCCAGAGGGCATCTAGCCCAAATGCTTGAACAAAGCAGTGTCAACTAGAACAGGTAGTCCAGTCCTGCCTAGATATCTTTAAACAAAACAAAATACAGACTCTGGGCAACTTATTCCAGTTCTTGACCAGCTTTATGATAACCAGTATTTTTTCCCTTTACATTGAGTTGGAATTTCCATCCTCCATGGTCTCTCCATCTGCCACTGTGCACCTCTGAGAGGAATGTGGCTGCACCTTGCCCACATCCATCCATCCGGGAATTGTAGACAATCATAAAAATTTGACTGAGCATTCTCTTCTTAAGGCCAAAGAAATCTTGCTCTCTCTGCCTCTTTGCAGCAATATGCCCCTCCTCACCTTGCTGGTTGGTCCCTCCACCAAACTTGCGTCAGTAGGTAAAATTATTTCTTCAATTAGGGAGCCAAAAATGTGACTCACAGAAGTCTCACAGATGTAGAGTAGAGGGTAAAGGACCACCTCCTTCGACCTACTGGTGACATCCTTGCTAGAACAGTCTCAGAATGATGATTCTTTTCTGCACTGCAAGGGTGCAATGCTGACTCACATTCCAGTTCTTGGCCACAAGTACTCCCAGAGCCACCTCTGTAAAGCTGCTTTCTAGCCCCCACAGCCCATAAAGGTGAACAAGGTTGTTCCATCCCAGGCACAGGACTCTACCACCAAAGCACATCACCCAGCAGGAGATTCAGATGCCTCTTGAACACCTCCAGGCGTGGTGACAACACTTTGCTATCTTCATTCCTGTATTATTCCCAAGTAGCTAATCCCACACCAATCCACATGTTCACCAAAGACAGTGATAATCCTACTCCACCCCACACAGAAAGCTGAATCAACATGCATGCAGTTGAGTCCTAAAGCAAAAACGGTTAAACAAAATTTCCAAGAAAGAATATACCTGAGTATGTAAGTATACAAAGTTATTCAAGATACATGTATAAAGAGGTAGAGTCTTAAATAAAATTTATTATCTTGTTCAAAACTGTATTTCATTCATGGGTAATCCAATTCCTTTCCAAACGGGGGCATTACTTTACATAGACATACATAGTTATCACCTTCTACAGATTGGCAAATCGTCCCCATCAGTATCTTAGGTCAACTACAGCCAGTTGGATTTATTTTGGCCAAAACACAATTCCTTTTGATTTCCAATGTGAAGAACCTTTCAATTCCTCATAAGGTGTAATACTGGTACAATGATTTCGACTTTGTCTAATTGACAAAACCACTCTTCATGCTAACCTTACAAACAAACACAAACCGATCTTGGAATGCATAGTTTTAAAGCTTAGTGTGACAAAGATTACTGCTGAAGGGGGTTGAAAAATATGTCTCCATAAATATTTGAAATCACTGCAAACGGCATATATTCAACAGCATTAGGCTGCATGAAGTAACTTAAACCTGTACGTTTTGACTGATGGCCCTCTCCAAGTAGTCTATTCTAAATTAGCAGCTCACACCACAAATTTGTGAAATATGTGTGTCAGGAGAGTTAGGACTGAGCTGTAAGTCAGAGCAAAGGAATAACTGGAACACTGCAAATATGATTTTATTTATAAATACAGATAAATCATGAAGTTTTACCACACCTCCAAGCATATTATAGTCTTCAGAAGTCTTAGTCTACAATAAGACTTAAGAAAAGTTTCTTAAATGTTATGAAACAAAGACTTCTCCTTTCAGTATTCTAAACTTTTCACTGAACAGCTAAACAACCTTTCTTCCTAAAGAAGAGTTTTTCACAATATAATCTAAGTGCATCTTAGAGCAGTAAGAGGAAAATCATTGAAAAGTATGAAACATTTGTCTATACTCCACTATAAAGCCCTCCAATTCCAAACAAGATAAGATACGTTCTTGAAAATTCTTCGGAAAAAACTGCTTTTTGCCATTGTCACACATTGCATGAACTCTGTTCTCAGCTAGTAAAGACACAAAAAAATACCTTTCTTGCTAATCCACTCCATAAAGCAGTGTTCAAACTTGGGGGCAGGGGTTACAAAGAAATAAACAGCTTTTAAGCAGTTACCCTTACCCTGATGGGGACCACAGGTGGTGCTATTGATATAGACAAGCAAAGTCAAATAAAAATAGAATACCATGCTCACATTTTTTGCTAACACTTAAGCAAGTTAAAAACAGCAGAAATTGGAAGTGAATGGAAAAGATATTGACTTTCTATGGTAATTGTGTTTGCACTTCCTTTTGACTTTTTATGATGAAGTAGCCATAGAATGTTGTTTTTCTTTTCCTGAAGAGAAAGGAAATCACATAACCTTATCAAAAAATGCAGCCAGCTAAAACCCTTCCCCTTCCATTCATTTAAATCCCTTTCATAAAATATAAATGCAATTATGCAAACCACTATGAAGTCACTAATCATCACTATAATTGAGATATAACATATTCAATGAGTGGGACTAGATGATCCTTATGGGACCCTTTCAATTGAAGGTGTTCTATGATATATACACATGCACACAAAAACAACACAGACACATTGTTTTTGTATCAAACTACAGCCATAAAATATAATTTATAAATTGTTCATTTTTGTGGAAAGCCCAACATCTAACTTTATTATCTAGCCTAACCACTTGAGGAGTTTTCATCCAGGACACAAATCTTCTATTGCTAGTCAGGGTCAGTAACACTGAATTTGACTATAAAGGTTACCTGAAGTCTCTATTACTATAATTACTTCTCCAATTAATTAGTCTGCTCAACAATCAGAGAAATATGTATTGAGCCAAGAGACAGGGACGGCTGAGCAGCAGAATACAGATCCTGAGGAGTCACACAGACACTGGGAAGGCTGCACAATAAACCTTATAAACAATATCTCTTTATACCCATTGAAAAGCAAGGATTCAGCTTCCCTTAACAGGGAATACACTTAAAGAAAACTAACCATTTTTTCACTTTAGTTAAAGCACAAGATAATACAGCAGGATGTTATGAAGTCAAACTGTTACTTGAGAGTTAACAGGCAGAAATACATATATATTCACTGAGAGACTCTGTAAACCATACTATAGGCTACATTATAAACTCGCTTTGTTTTCTTCCCCCAGCTGCTTCAAGATCTAACTAGCCACCCCAGCTGAGGCTGTGGGGAAGGCTTACAGGAGTGCCAACATCTGCTTCTATTCCCATCAACGTCAAATTTCTCAGAACACAAAACTGCGCCAGAGAAACAATCTCTGCCATAGAAAAATAAACTCTACTTCCATGGATATCCCCTGAAGTACCAAGTGCGGCAGATCTATTACATTTCCAATTTCTATTCCAAAATAAAGTTCCTTTCCAAAAAACATATATGTACATTATATATATGTATATGCATATATACATACCTACATATATGTACATGCATCCTAAAATTCTTCATGGCCTGGTTTGCCTTTACTGGCCAGTCAGTCAGTGTAAATCACAACCCTAAGAACTAAGCCTTATACCAAGTAACAAGGTGACAAGTTAAACTAGCCACTTTTTAGCCACTCTTTACTATTAAATACTTTTTAAGGTCTCATCAACTTCTACCCACAGTTTTACTGGTCTCTTTACTACTGCTATGTTGAGGATTCAAGTGATTACACAGTAAATGAAACCTCACATGAAAACATTCAGCAAATTACAAAAAAAAACCCCAAATATTTTTTTAGAACTTTTAATGAAAGTCATATATTCCCCAGCATAAAATCATGGACCAGTGAGAATCTTGGAAAAGTTTATGTAGTTTTGCTCTAGTTAGCTAGTCATAGAATAGAATCGTTAATGTTGGAAAAGACCTCCAAGATCATCAAATTCAATCAGCAACCCAGCACTGCCATGTTCACCACTAAACCATGTCCCCAGTTGCCACATCTACGTGTTTTTTGAACACCTCCAGGGACATTGATTCCAACACTTCCATGGGCAGCCTGTTCCAACACCTGAACACCCATTCAATGAATTAACTTTTCCTGATATCCAATCTATGCCTCCCCTAGCACGGCCTGGGACCATTTCCTCTTGTCCTGTCACTTGTTAGCTGGGGAAAAGACTGATTCTGACCTCACTACAACTTCCTTTCAGGTACTTGTAAAGAGTGATAAAGTTTTCCCTCAGTCTCCTTTTCTCCAGGCTAACTGTGCTCATCAGGCAACATAGGAAATTTTCATTATGTTTACACAGATCACAGTAAATATACACATTTGGCCATTTGTTGTAAAGAATTAAATAGAGAAGGTACATATTCATAAAGTCACTTTTTTTTTAAAGCATCTTTAGCTAAGTGTTCAAGGTAATATTTATTATTCAGTTACACAGTTGGATGACATGGAATTATTTTAGACAGAGAAAGTATTCTCCAACTATCGCTTTCTGTCCCCTCCAGAAAGTCCATTTTGCTAAGAAAAAAAGATTTTCCTCTATCTGTGTAAGTACAGCTTCTCTTCAATTGGAAAACACAGATTTTGCCACAGGAAGATGGTATGACCACCAGCAAGAGCATTCAGAAGCAGAAAATGCCCAATTGCTAATTTAGCCAATAAAGTATCAATAGTTCATAACAGAAACTTAATATTGTAGCTTATTTAAAAAATAAAAAAAACCTCCATCTACAAATAAATTTTTAAAAGGTGTTTTAGTGCCTTAAGTAAATTCTTCCAATCACTTGCTTCTTTTAAGAAATGCTGAAAAGAATAAAAAACTCTGGTATTGCAATGTCACTCTAAATGTTATAATGAAATGTCTGAAGGAAAAGTGTAAGCATTTATTCATCATTTCCTGTGCATACCTCCTCCGTCCAACAATGCTGCAACTACTGAGCAACTCAAGTTTATCCACCTCACGTATGTTTACATACCTCACTGCAATTGGCCCAAAATTGTTATTGCTCTGTTGCTGAAGTCTCAACAGACTACACTACTATAGTTTATTACTGGAAGATTCAGGAGATACGAAAGAATAATATTAATACAACCAGACCTTTCCACTCAGATTTGTTTTGTGATGAGTGCAGATGTAAAACAATGTACTGTATCTACACAGCATAAAGCCAAAAAGAAGAGGTGAATGAACTCGCATGGGAATGACTACTCAGCTACTTCTATCTAATAAAGTAACAAATATATCTCACCTTACAGTGTTATAGACTTTTGACAGAACATACAAACAAAGAGACTTCTCACTACACTGATAAGTGAAGGATGAGGAATCAGATGAGTAGGGAAACCAAAATACTTTAAATAACCAATCAGAAATTTGATCTCAGCAAGACTCTAATTCCAACATAAAAGAACTTAAATCTAGCATAGAATAGATAGGTTTCCACTATAGGCAAATCAGCAAAGCATATCCCGTGTAGACACACACTAGCAAAGTCACTTCCTCCTTATAACCTCTTCATTTTCTCGCCATGCAAAGGGTTTTTTTTTCCATTTGTCTAACTGAATATCCTATTTCCTATTAAATACAGTGAAAACTGCAGGTACTTTTAACAAACTCTTAGGGAGACTATAACTGGCTTCAGCTTCTCAATCACAAAGGAAATGTGGTTTCTACCACAATGAGTTCCACTGATGATGCTGAGGCAACCTGGAAGCCTAACCCTTAACTTTGACTGGAATGTCAATCCCTCACACAATGATGGTTTTGATGACTTATGTAAAATCAACGTGATGATCTCCATACTGGCCCTAGTCCCGTGGCCCTCATAAATCCACCACCACAGTTGCTCTCAACAGCAGTCCCAGCAGGTAGACCAAAGGAAAGCTCAGAAGCTGTTTCCTCAAACAAAACTGAGGTATAGTTAAAGTATGTGACATTTCTCTGTGCAGGATTTATGCCTCTGAACTGTCACTTGAAACCTGTCCACAATCATTAATGAATCTAAAAGATGATGTAGAACCAAGCTTTTAATGCCAACCCTTCTCCCTTTCTCCATATGATGGACTTAGATCATCTTGATCCAAAGGGTATAAAGACTTATTACTGAATTTAATGTCTGGATATAACTTGAAATACATACAGCTTCTGATCATTGGAAGAATTTGAGCACTTTCTGCTTGAACACAAATATCGCAGAACTCAAAATTAGAAATAACATATTCTTCAAATTTGCTGAAATGATCCAAGACTCTGGAATACACCAAATTTGTGGCTTAAAGTAAAATGCGGGAGAACATTGCCTTGGAAGAGATTTTTTTTAAACAGGTAAAACCTGATAATTAAATGGAAGCAAATAAACAATTGCACAACCTCTTTTTCAAATATACATCCTAAACTTAAAAAAAGAAAACACATTGGACCATTTACCATTTTTCATGGTTCTGCTGAGGATAAACATATGGAGAAAATAAGCTACCCTGTAGATCTTATTTCACTCCAATGTCTGTGCTTTTATTCTCCCTGTCACAGCCAACTTAAGAATTTCCTCTTTCATGGTAATAAGCAGAAAGTCCACAATTCTCAAGGCAGCAAAGCAGGAAGTTTGCAGTTTGGAAGGATTTCCCCTCTTCAATGGGACAGGAGGAGAGAAAAGTATGATGGGGCTACCGTGAAAACTTTGGCAAACTGAAGCAGCTGATTTGGACATATTTATCATATCAGAGCCCTAAAGTGATGCTACCAAGATCAGGTACAAATGAAACACTGCCCACATCTGCTCTGCAAAAATTTGTCACTTTGGCTTTTTGAGAGTGAGAACTCCCGCCTTTCTGACTAGGCTTTGCCCGGCACCAATAATCCTTTCAACAGTGATAGTTAAATGCAGGAGGAAGATAAAGCTGCCACAACACAGCTCAGCAGAACACGCTACCTTCCCAGCTGACCCTGTATCACAAGACAGGAGTGAATGCCACATGTGGCTTTAATGCCAAGCAGCTGCTGCACACCAGCACCCCCTCTGTCCTCCTCCCTCCCCCCTGCACCGCTGGCTTTCCCGGACTATCGCAAGTAGTGGAACTGCGGCGCCCTGAAATGAGCACAAGCCCCCACAAGACCCGCTAGGTCTGGGGGACCCCAAACACATCGCCCCCATCCGCTTCCACGCGCGGAGATGCGATATCGTCAGCGCCAAAGTGCGCCCGGGGGATGGCGGGATCAACGCACGACCCCTCCTCGGCTATCACTCTCCCTCCCTTCCAAGCAAAGCCCGGGTAAAGCCTTTCCCGGCCGGGAGCCCCGCGGTCCCGGCGCCGCCCGCCCCGCCAGCGCCGGAGCGGCCGCGGGGCCCCAGCCCCGGCGCTCACCGACACCAGGAACTCCAGCGTGCCCACGTAGTCCCGCTCCGTCTTGAGCAGCTCGTTGAGGACGCACACGCGTAAGCGGAGCTGCTTCTCCAAGTCCTTCCCGCTCTCCCCCTTGCCTTCCCCTTTGCTTTCTTCTGTCATGGTGCAGCGAGGAGGATCGGTGCTCCCAGCCCGGCGCCTTCCCCCGAGCGCCCCGGCGCTGCGCTGCGGACAAGGACAACAAAAGACCCCGCCAAGTTACACGGCGGGGCCGGGCTCCGGGCGCTCCCAGCCGCAGCCCCGCTCCGCCCGAGCTCCGGAGGCGACGAGCGGCCCCGGTGCGCGCTCCTTTCCCGTCAGGAAGGGGACACAGCCTGGAGGAAGCGAGCCGGTCACTGGTTCCCAGCTCGCCCTGCTAGCTGAGAGGTTGGAAAGCCTCCGCAGCAGCACAGACTTGGACATTAATCAAAAGCTTTGTATCCATGTGACTCCAACCCCTTCCCCCCCTTCGCTAAATCTCAGGAAAAAGGAAAGGAAACAACTTCAGGGAGGACTGCGTGCCAGCAGCTGCCTGTTTCACACACAAGCTGCGAGCTCCAGTTTGAGGCTAATTGGAGCCCTCCAACAACAGAGTAAAAGAATTACTAAATAAAATGTCCCAGCGAGCTGGCTGGCCAGGGAATCGGCTGTTGTTTTTGTTTTGATTTTATCATCGGCAAAGAGCCATTTCAACTTCCCCTTCCACACCTTCCCACGAGATGTATATTACAATGTGTATTATAAATACGAGCCGTGATATTCTCCCGAACAAACATACACAGCTAAGCATGTGCTGAGCAGGTACAGAGAAGTTCTTAGAAGATAGTGACGGGGTTTAGGTTGGCTGGTTTGTTTATTGAAACAAAGTGCTGTAAACTCTCCACATTATACAGTTTTCCTATCTGCCTTGGAAATTCAGATTTACATGATACATTAAAGGGATAAAAAATAGCTCAGTAGGTATCTCAAACAGCTAGCAAAAAGTATACAGCTACTTTAGACGAGGGGAACTGATTTCTTGAAGACTGAAATATGTCAGGACACTACCATGTGAATTTTAAGACCTGATGAAAGCTGAAGTTTTCTCTGCCTAGCTCTTCAGTTTGTCACTGGAAAGAAAATCCAGGTCTTCAAACTTACATATTCCATATCAACTATCTTTTGAAACCAGCAACATCCTAAAAGGACAGAATAAAATGAAAACCTGAGAGTAAAATTCTTCTAGAGCTGCAGGACAAGTTGAGGCAGTGAGAGGAGACCTTTAGTGGGAGAGAATAAGCAAAGACATTTGTGTTCTGATAACTAGACATCATCTTGCTGTCTGCCTCAGACATGTTTTGGGAATCAGAGGATACATTTCCCACAAGAAGTTTCCCCAAGAGAAGGGAAAAAAAGAAAAGAAGCCTATTTCATTGAATCTGATCTACTTGCTTGCATCCTCCCCTTCCCGAATACAAACAGCTCCTGTGCATAAGGCCTAGGCAAGGAGCAGCAGTCACTGGGACCAGTTCTGCCATATGTATCCTGCTCAGCCATTTATGGATGTGCAGATCATCCTGGGAACTTGCCTGCTGACCTTAGCATAGTTCCTTCCTCAGTGTGGTGCTAGTCCATTTCTAAAACAGACACTGATTTTCATGAAAATCATAACTTCATTTTTTTAAAGTACTTCATGACCCTGCTAAATCTGGTTCAAAGGGACTGATGGGTTGAAAAGCCAAACACAGCTCATTGAAGCCTCTCCCTTTTGAAAACCTTTTTTAAAATAGAAAATACATCTGATGGTTAGCTCAAAACTTTTTCACCCTCTTGGTAAGCTTCATCAGCAAGACACTGTCCCAAAGTCCTAAGGTCCTGAGGCTCTGTGGCATCTGCCTTGATCCTATGGAGGAGATTGGCTGTTTCACAATTGCTTGCATTAGCATCAAGAAGGCTGATGCTATGGTGGAAAGAAAAAAAAAAACTAAAAAAAAAGTCACCCACTGAACCCCATGATGAAGTTCTCAAGGGATAACCAGAAAAAAAAAGATCCAAAGCCACTGGATTAGAACATGCTGTTGTTTCCCACTCCTAAATGCATGTGGGTGCCCTTCTTCAGGCAGTCATAGCCAAATACCACAAACACGCTAAATTTCCTGCCAAGAAGCACCCTTTCTTTCTTTTAGGAAAGCAGAAATAGGGGTCCACTCCAGTTTTTGATTTCAGACATTCCCCTGTGCTCTCGGCTTCAGCCATGTGCCATTGGTTGTCACAATCCACAGGCATGCTCACGGACCGAGGTGACAGCTAAAAGAGGCAGGAGCAGCAGCTTACCATCTTTCTTTCCCATCATCTGTAGAAGTAAGCATCAAAAATTCCTTCCATTTAGATGTTTGTATCTCATTGCCAGGAGACCTCAAAACCAAAGGGATCCTTGTCCTAGTTTACTCTGCTGCTGCCCTCACACAATGCTCCTTCATTGAGGCAGGCAGCTCCAGCTATGTGGGCCAGCAAAAGCATTAGTGACAGCACACAAGAGATTTTTATGACTCATCTAAGGCCACTGAACCCAGCAAAGCCCACAGCAGATGTGCAATGATAGGAAAAGTCATTCTAAGTACCAGACACAATCTATGGAAAACATACGTGCCTACAGGCTCAGCCAATTTTCCTGACAACCTACTTGAAGTAATAAAGACACAGGGCAAATTACTCTTTTCCCCTAGTTTCAGGAAAAAGCTAAATTGCTCCAATTGTAGTTTTCACTACACCAAAATTGAGTAGAAAAAGAATGAAGTAGAAGAAAGGCAGAATATAGGATAAAAAAATTAGCTTGAACAAAACATTTTAAGCAACTAAACAGCAGATTTTACAGTGATGTATCAGAAAATTTGACTAGTAGATAACTTGTTTCTGTATTTTAGACAGATAGTGCTATGTAAAACAGTATATTGATTATGCTAGCATGTGGGAGACAGCAGTTATTGCTCCCTGTGTGGAAAGACACTGATTTGGAGAAACTGGAAAAATCATACTGTTCCCATGGGATGTTATAACTCTGGAATGCAGCAAGAACTATTTTGGTCCATGGGTATTTGAGGCCCAAGTTGGATTTCTACTTAGAATTCTGTTAAAAAAAAAATGGCAACACATATGGACTATACACATAACTACATAACTGAGAATGGATGTAACCTCTTTAGATTTAGTCCAGCCCTACTGCAGTAGACTGCCCAGGGCAACAGGACAGGTTGTCCAACCAGGTTTTGAGTAACTCCACAGATGGAGCTCTACAGCCTCTATGGGAAACCTGTGCCAGTGTTTGACCAGTGTTCCACAGGGGGGAAAAAAAAAAAAAAATCTTGTGGTCAATCAGAATTTCATAGTTTTTAATGTGTACCCATTGGTTCTCATCCTGTCAGCTGGCACTGCTGAGAAAAATCTGGCTTCCTCTTCATCATTCCCTCCCATCAAGCATTTAGAAACTTAGATAAGATTGCCCTCTCCCTTGCAGGCTGAGTAGTCCCTTCTCCCTCAGCCTCTCCACATATGTGAGATCCTCCATTTCCTTAATCATCTCTGTGGTCCTATCTGATGACCTGGACCAAGATTACAGATATTATATATCTTATGTGTGACAGATGACAGCAATTGAACTTAAGTGATCTGCCATGACACCTATGGACACCGATTTTCGATGGGAAAACCACATGGATTTGTTTCTGCATTGCCTCTGAGTGATGGATATCAATGCAAGACAGCACCAGTATCACACAAGAATGAAGTCTAGTGTTCTGCAGGGCACATTACCTTGTATTACAGCACTGTGAAGGACTCCTCAGTACAGCTGGGAATTTAAAATCATCTTCTTTTCAGAGAGAAATGAAACACATTTTTATATTTTAAGAAAAGCAAACAAAATCTCTTTAAGAATTACTAAGAGGCCCATCCAAAAAGTATGATTCACAAACACTAAAAAAGTCCACCAGAATAAAAACAGTTTCTTTACAGGTGACTCTAGTACCATACTGAGCAATTAAAAGGTTAATATGTATAGGACATGCTGTAAAGTGTTATGAAGTAAGTGTTGGAGAGCAAGTAATTTTAACACATTGCTGTCTGTTCACTCACCACAGAATTTACACCAAACCAACTTTGCAGCCACAGGTTTTAAAGAGAAGTCATTATATGTACAGAATGAACCAAAATAATCAGTTCTATTGTCTTCCTTTATGGCACTTTGGAAGAAAGATGGAGGTACTTTAACCACAAAGACATTTAAATGGTCCCAAGCACTGTAAGTTATAACCACCATTGTAATGAGTGAGCTCATATAATAAAAAACTTTCTACAGGTATTCTGAATACAAGCTGATCTCCCTCTCAAAACCAGACTTTTTTTACCCCAAGCTGCTATAACATGGCTCTCTGAAGTATGAATGCACAGGACTTCATCACGAAGTTTTTCCCCAAGCTTCTTATGATGGTGCATTTCTATCCCCACGGCTTTTAATCATTTTATTCCCACCAGCACAAGGGACACAGCAAACAGCTGTAGCAAACAAAATCTTAACATTCAGCTTTCTTTAGCATGGAAAGAGCTGCATGATTCAAATCTGATTTATCAAAAAATAAATCTAAAAGGATATATAGTGATTATAGCACTTCATAAAAGGGGTGATTTGCATTTCAACCAAATGAATGTATTTGATTTTCCCTGTGATTAGATCAATTGTACCCTTAAGAAATCCTGCAGCAAAAGCCACCTAAGTCCTGTAGTGACAAGTGATCAGTACAGATAGGTTTTCTTCAGAAGGCTGAAGCCGTGAGCCAGCATGTGCCCAAAATCCCCAAAAAGGAACGGAATTAGTCAAAGTATCTTTTGACTTTAAATTAGCATTAAAAGACCATGTACTAACACAAATGCCTGGCACGATTTCCTCAAAAAAAATCTAATTAGTTCAGAAAGAAATTGACCTTACCTAAAACCAGCATTGCAATGCAAAAATGGTCTCCATAAAGTTCAACTCCAGCTTAGATATCCTGATGAAAGCTATTTAAACTAAAACCTCACCTTTTGTAGCATCTAAGCAGAAGAACAGAAAGGACAGCTGCAGACAATTATTCCACCTCAGTTTGAGGCCATCTGATTACAGCTTCTTCATATTAGCTATTTAACAACCTTTTTAAAAGCTCATAGGAAGTTGAAATAAAATTTTTTATACACCATGCAAGCTGAAATAAGAAGAATACCATTTATACAAGTAATGTATATCAAAATACATCAAGAAACCCATCTTGGTAAGAAATACAATGTCTCTTACGTTGCTAGCCATCTTTGTATCACTATGTCTTCTACATGGGAATGAAGCAATAGCTGATCAATTAAAAAGCCTTTTTTGATCTGCACTGGGATCTCTGCAGAGCAACCAAATGGAGATTGTGCAACAGGGATTTATGTGGAAACAATGACAGAAAAATAGCTTGACCACTTCTTTGGCTTTTGGGTAAGAGACAAATAAATAAAGTATGATACAAAGAAAACATGTAATGAATTTCCATTCAGTTTACTTTAGGGTAAAAATAAAAACAATCTTAGAATAAGAAGTAACTAATTAAGAGCTTTCAGGAATAATGTTAGCTGATGTACCAGAAGTCCTCCAAAGACAGTAGCACTTTTTGTTTGCTTATAGTTACTCACAAGGCAGTAACTCATCAATAAGTTTCCCGCACTAGTTGTTGAACTATTATATAAACATATTCAACTCTTTTGAAGAACTTAGAGGGTGGAAAGAACATTAGATTCATCAGCTGATACAAGATGTAAGACAGATCTGTATCTTACTTTAACAGGTATCCTTTATATTTTAGCAAGTACATTACGTCTAGACCCACTTGGAGACTCTTTTTCAGTCAGCTTGAAATACCTTTGATACAAAAGTTATTTTTATCACATCTTAGTAAGGAACTTTTCTCCCTCAGAGTGCAAAGACTTACTATTGCTATTCTGAGGTTAATACACTAAATATTTTATTTAACAAAAATCTTTGTTTTGCTGTTCAAAAATGTGGGGGATGGTCTCTCAACTATTTTAACATTCTTACTCTTGGACAATGACTTAGGTTGTTCTTTTTTAAGTGTAAAATTGATCACTAGTCTTTCTAGTCACTGCATGTGCAGTGTAAGATACTGTCAATATTTGCTGAAAATCTTAAATTAGTCTTAGATTAAACAAGGCTACTAATTGGGTTTGATAATTTTGTGTTTTGCTTTAATTGCTGGATTAAGAGATACAGGATCCTCAAATATCAATTAACTTAAAGCCCAAGACCAAAAAAAAAGCTCACCTCAATTCGTACTTTGTCAGAAATTACTTTTATGCTCCCAAATGTGTGTTTGAGAGAGAGGCTGGGGAGCAGGCAAGGAGAGGTAACATAAAGCAGATGTCCAGAAGCAAGCTAGACATGCATGTAAGCAGAACAGGTCACACTGGCAATACCAGCGCAAAACAAAAAACATTTGATTGGTCTCAAGATTTCCATTTTCTTTTAAGTAACCAATACTTGCACCAGCTGTCTGTCTCTGGCAAAGCAAGAGTAAATACAGACTGTTCAAGTTATGATGTGCTATAAGGTACGTGACAGCTAAGCTCCTCTTTTCTCTGAGTTTCTTTTGCCATGCAGCAACTTCCATAGATAATAAAAAACAGCTGAGATACTGAGTTCATTGGTTAAAGTTGAAAGCGCAGAACAAACTGCTATTACACTCCAGAGATTTAATGTTGATGATACCCAAAGCAGATATTTTGCATCTCCAACCCTTCAGAAAGTGCAAGACCAGAGAGAGTAATATTTTGAAACTATTCTGAACTAAGGGTTCTAACAAGACCTATCAATCAAGAAAAGGCAAACTTGAGGCTGAAAAATTAATTTGGATTTTATTATGGTTGATGCATTTCCATTATTAAAGAGCTGAAAGAATTAGAACTGCTACAGAGAAATCTGAATTTTATCTTCCCTAGGCAGGACTGTTACTGTTAAAAGCTGAAGCTTCTGCCAAAATGAAGGCTTTACAAACTTAGAGCTTATTAGCAGAAAAGCAGAATAAGACTGGACATGCCCAGAATTCAAGGCCAAGTACTGCAGAGTGTTACAGTATTAATTTGCTAGATTTTTATATGAAGAACTAAAACCTTCTGTTTTTAAAAAGAAATCTGAATGGTAAGCTTACCACAGTGGCAACTTGTTATTTTATAGTAAGATAGTTCACAGACAAACTATGATTTGTATCTCTGGATGTTCCTTGTTCATTTGTCCAATCAGGGAACAAGACAAGGCTCTGCAGACCAAACCATGTGCTTCAACCACAAAACAACATGATATAAGGTTAGATCATCAGCTGACATAAATCACCATAATTCCATTAACTTCACTGAGCATTAAACACTCAGAAGAAATATGGACTAGCAGTGTAACCCTACTTGAACTATCACCCATCTATTTTAGCTCTGTATGAGAAAAAGACATTTTACAGCATGTTTTTTAATGCACTTTCCTTCCCTAGGAAGGTAGAAAAAGGAAAGAAAATATCTGAAAAAAAATTAAAAATCATTGTCAAAATCTATGAACTAAACAAAACCACACAGATTTCTTCATAAATATACTTAGTTCATCAACCCTAAAAGGATTATACATTAATATTAAATGTTTGTAGAATATTTTTAATAAAACAAGATTATTTGCTCCAAGTCACTTTCTTATTAACCTTCCCTTTCACTCCTACCTATCATGATATATGATAACATATATGACTATATTAATGATATTATTTAATGACTATTAATATGTTTAATTACTATTAAAATAGATATAGACTAGATATCTATATTACTCTATTAATATATTCACATCATTTGTCCCCAATGAACTATGAAATGTCAACCCTAGCAGTACAAATTTATTTCAGGCAACACTGATTGAACAAGGATGGGGAACTTTTTTTTTTTTAAAAAGACAGACTTACACATTCAGCCCCTCTGTCTTCCAAGATTTCATTTCCATAATGCAACCACTTTGATACACCACTTTAAAAAATAACCTGATTTATGTGGTATGATCCAAGTGACTCCTGTTCAGGCATTAAGCAACATGACTGGGACCTGGTGCAGGTTTATTGTCTTACCCTTCCTATAAGAGAAAAGGCCTATGATGTTAAGTGCTAAGGTTGGGATTAAAAAAATAACACATTGCTATTTTTGTTACTAGCTAATTGCTATTTATAATGGAAGAAAGACAGTCAAAGCAACAGTCCTTGCACTTCAGACAGAAATTGTTCAAGACAACAACGTTCCCCATTTTGGGGCAAGTTGATTGCAGCCCTTTGAGACTATGAGAAGGTTCCTTTATTTCACACGTACAACTACTAATGCAAGTGTTTAAAAAATACTTTGCCTAGGTAAATCTGGATTTGGAAGCTGTGTCTCATTTCCCGACACTGTGGGACCAGCTAATAACTAGTTCTGAATCCAGACAAGTAAATCAGACAGGGTTTGTCTAATCTGTGTGGGTTTATCTGTCGTTATAAAAGACTTTTTCCTGATCCCTATACTGGGATCTGTAAGGAAGTAAGGAATTGTTACAGTAACATATATTTAAAAAATCATATAGGTGACAAGGCCATCTAGAACTCCTAGATTAAGCATCCTGCTCAAAGCAAGTATAGTCAGAGAAAGCTACACAACCAAGTTTGTAGTAGCTATTACTCTGGGAAACCTACTCCAGTGTTTTACCACATCTATGGGGTTTTTCCCCCATGTATCATCAATATTTTCCATCTTCTAATTGGTGTCTGTTGCTCCTCATCCTTCCACTGTGTAACTTGGAGAAGATTCTGGCTTATTCTCTCCGAGCTTGTGGAGAGTTACAGAGAGGAGCACCACCCCAGCCTGTTCTTCTTCAGGTTGAGCAAACCCAGGTGGTTCTCTCATCCCCTTCTCAAAGCCTATAAGCTTCCTGCTGGCTCCCTGCTGGACTCATTGCAACATGTCAATGTCTGTCTGGTGCTGAGGAGCCCAAAACTGGGCATTGTGCTCCAGCAGCAGTCTCTGAAATGCTGGACACAGGAGAAGAATTTCTTCCCTCAACCTGCTGGCTGCACTGTTGTTCTTACACTCAGCCTGGTACCATATCCATCACTGAGTAACTTCTCCTTATGAATGGAATGCAGGACTTGCCAACTATGCTGATTTTGAAATACTTTTTGTTCTGCCAAGAAGCCATGAAACCTGAGAAGAGGCCAAGTAGTGTCTCAATATTAGTCTCTTCTTCATTATGAGCTAAGTTTAGCATCCCTCTGTGCCTAACAGAACAGTTTACATTCAGCAGCAGTATAATGCTGGTCTGAGACAAAAGCTTCCTACATGCAGGATATAAACATGTCTGCCAGTGACAGCACACTAATTTATGAGTGCTGAAAAATCAGTAATTTGAGTACAAGTTAGGTGTGGATCAGCAACAATTTATGGCCATTTATAAAGGCCGTGTAGCAATAAGTGCATTATGGCAGCTATGGGAATAGGTGATTAGGAATTTCCTGTGGAAGTAGCATTTTTATTTTCCCCAGTAAAAATTCCCACTCAGCCACTATGACATTGTTTGGACTCTAGAAAGTTTCCTGCACAGGTGCTCCATGACCACTGGAAGGAACTGCAGAAATGTTTGGGCAGCTAAAAAGCACACAAACATGTTCTGTCAACAAGATGAAATCACAATTAAAAAAATATTTAATACCTGATGAAGACACATGGCCAGAAAACAGTAACCTAAGAACTGAATCTGGAGTTTACCACTAATTTGTTGGGCAAGCACCATTAAGCCATTTCACTACACGCACCTCTTGGTTCTTACCAGCTATTAGCTCCATTTACACACTTGACTAATACTAACCTGCAAATAGAGGCGCTTTTTTTTTTTTTTGGCAGCTTTTATGTTTTCATGGGCCTTCATAACTCACACTTCCTTGCTCACATAATGTCAAAAATACCTGGCAGTGTTTCCACAAAATACCTCCTACTGAAAAGAGACAAAATTTGCTGCTGTTTTAAACTGGAATTATCTGTACAGGGCTGCAATTCTACAGTGGCATGAATTTTACCACAGGAGACTAAACAGTAACACCTATGTTAATCTGAGAAAATTGTAATATCTAATAGGTTTTCCCATCTCAGACAACAGAATTCATTATGTTACAGTAATAATGTTGCCTCAATAATTATCTTTTCCATTGCTTTTCAAATTACTGTAATGAAAAAGATTTTCTATTTACATTCCAAAGGAGGCAATGCATAACACAGCTGTAAATCTGCTGTCCCAGTGAGTTATCACAGATTTGCACACCACTTGCTAGTGCAGTTTGGCTTCCCTGTGAGACAGTGGCGTTACAGCCCTGGTACTTGGCTCCATAAATAAATGCCAGGTGAAATAAATGAAATTGATTAAATAAATTCCATAAATAATGCCAGATGCAGGATTTGGACTTCCAGCAAGGACTGGTGAACTGAGGTTTATCAAGAAAATGAAAGGAATTATTGCAGTAAGTTTTAGAGTACTAAGCCTTGGGTGATCATATTGCCTGGATGTAGAAATTGAGTCACTTCTGAAGTACAACTCCAATCCCCAGGGCTTGCACTCCTTTTGGTCGAAAATATTCTTTTTATTGTGTCATTGTCTGATAAAACATGACACATTTCATAATACAGGAACTCAATCTGGTATTGTTACTGTGTATATCTGGGTCTGTTTAGCCTAGACTGGGGCTGAGGAGGCTCTGCTTAGGGGAAGGGTTGGATCTCATCCAAGGCACATTGTAAAGGTGCTCCAGCATGTCCAGCAAAGGGCAACAAAGTTCATAAAAGGGCTAGAGAATATGTCTTATGAGGAACATCTGAGAGAGCTGGGTTTGTTTAGCCTTGAGAAGAGGAGGTTCAGGGAGAGACCTCATCACTCTTTACAACTCCCTGAGGTTGTGGTGAGGTGGGGGCTGGTCCCTTCCATCATGCCTGCAGTGAGAGGACCAGAGGAAATGGCCTTAAGCTGAGATGGGAGATTCAGATGAGATATAAGAAAAATTTTTTCGTTGTTCGGGTGTCAGGCATTGGAAGAGGTTGCCCACAGAAGTGGGGGAGCCACCATCCCTGGAGATGTTCAAGAGCTGCCTGAATGTAGGTGATGGTTTAGGGCTGTAGGGCTTACATTGGTAGTGCTGGGTTGATGATTGGACTTGATGATCTTAAGGGTCTCTTTCAACCTTGATGATTCTATTCCAAAGCAGAGGGAACTGGGTTCTTTTCAGTGGCACCTGGTGCCAGGCCCAGAGGCAATGGGCACAGACTGAAACACAGGAGGCTCCTTCTGAACATCAGGAAACACTTTTTCACTTTGAGCTTGACCTAGCACTGACACACCTTACCCAGAGAGGTTGTGGAGTCTCCATCCTTACAGATATTTCAAGAGTCATCTGAACATAGTCCTGGGCACCTGGCTCTTGGTGGCCCTACTTGAACGCCCTTGAGGGGAGCTGGAGCAGATGACCTCCAGAGGTCCTTTCCTATAGCAGTCATTCTCTGGTTCTTTGACCTGCCAGGCTCAGAGGGTTTTAATCACTGGCACAAAATCTGGGTGGAGGTGAGTTAATAGGGATATATATGGGGGCTGGTACTGGACCTAATACTGTTCATCCACCTCATTAATAATCTGGAATGTGGGACCGAGTGCATCGTCAGCAAGTTTTCATAAGCTTGAGTAGTGGAGGAGTAGTGGATATACAAGATCATTGTGCTGCTATTCAGAGGCACCTCAACATAAAAGAGCCCATGGAGTTCCCACAAGAGAGAATGTGAAGTCCTGCACCAGGGAAGCATCAGCAAACCCTGGCAGCCAGCAAGATGGAAAGCAGTTTTACAGGGAAAGACCTGGGGGTTCTGAAGGACAGCATTAACATGAGCCAGCAGTATGCCATAGTCCCCTGGATAAGATCAGCGCAGAGAAATGGAAAAATGTAAGAAGGAAGAAGGAGCAAAAGAAAAGAAATAAGGAGCAGCAGAAGGAAACTGATCCAAACTACTTCTGTCACCCATCACCTCACAAAAGGGACTGGGAGTAGCACTCAGGGACAACAAGGGGAGTGAAGTCAAGGAAGATGGAAGAAATGGTATCTGGAATGAACTTAAGCCTCAGAAAAGAGAAAGAAAGTTGTTTTCCTCAAGCCTTTCAATGCTTATCTTCTTTCTCAATACCCAAATCAGTAATTAAATGTTTACGGCAATTAATTCTGCCCCGGAGTCTGCTCAAAATAGCCCTTTGATTCAGCACAGCCATATCCTACCACCCCACAAGCCTGCCCTTGACACTTCTCCCCACATGCATACACACAACTCCTGCCCCAAGAGACTTAGGAGTCTCACTGCACTTTCTTACTGATCCTCAGAAATTCCCTTCACTGGCACCCGAGCTGCATCAGCATCCCAACAATGACAAATGCACCACAAATCTATGGTGCCACTAGTACCCCTGATATTAAACACTATCCAAGTACTCCAGTCTCTCTAGTCAGAAAACCTTTTCTGCATGTTGAATCATTACACGTGGAATTTAGTCTCAGATTGTCATTCAGGTGTGTAAAAGTTGCTTTTTTATCTCTGTCTTGTTTCACCCCAGTGTTGCCATATTAGGTGGTGTGGCCCATCCTGCATTTAGCTCTATAGAGCTGGAGCAGGGCTATTGCTACAGATTATAGCACCTTCACTGTTGTGATCCTCCCTGTTTTATCAACCTCCCACAAAAGAAAGCAGAATCAATAGGACAACATCTGCAAACTACCAAAACCTAAATATACTTACTCTGATTTTCACCTAGAATTTAGCCATGTAAACTGCTACGCTTATGCAACCCAAAATCTACAGATTCTGCTCAGGTATTGGCACGGTACCTGAAAAACTAAATACAGGACATCTGCTGTGTGATTTGACAGTATGCCACCTAACTGAGAAATTCCCCAATCTAAAGCAATCAGAGAAAGAACATTTTCTGAAGCAACTTTACTGTGAAAGAAATCATCACCCTTTAAAATAAAGTACAGTGTTTGGTGTTTTCCCCTGGAAATGCATGTGCATGATAAGCTCTGTTGAGGATTTAAAGAGCAAAAATAGATGTGTGATATAGCCTATTCCACACAAAAAAATCCATTATGTATACAGCAGGAAATCAATAATCTGATCCAAATCAATTAGAGACTCCGTAGGAGTGACTGAAATAAGGAAATGTCTGAAACACAAAGTGCAGTCTCGCTGCTTGAAAACATCGCAGTTGGTTCCTTCAGTGAGCTCAGGATACCTGAGACAAGAAAAATCTCCATTCCATTGTCTTTCTAGAATCTTCTGCCAGGGATAAAATGTCTGGACAGGGTCCTGGACAGCTAGCTCTGGGTTTTCCTGTCCAGGCAGAGATTCTGGACCCGAGAATATCCAGAGGTCCCTTCCCACCTCAGCCGTTCTGTGATTCTATGGGATTGCCATCGTACACTCACAATGATGACCAACCCTACTTTGCCATTTCAATCTTCAAAAATTCACAGACAGAAACCTCTGGCTGAGAGTACCAAAACACATATCTGTCAAGTGTGAGTACAGAGACACACTTTCTCAGGTCCCTTACCAGCCTTGACAGCCCTGACTCCCCAGGACTCCCTCCATGGCACAGGACCCCACATGAGCCCCAGGCTCCCCTTGCCCTGCTCCAGTGGTGCAGCAGGAGGGCTGCTCTCCATCTCCCCCCAGCCCTGCCCCGCCTGGCCATGGGCTCTGCAGAGCCAGACCCAACCAGGCAGCCCAGCCTGGCCTCTGCATGGTCCCGTGGCCATGGCCCTGACCAGCCATGAGTGACCCTTGTTCTCCTCACCAGCCCTGGCTCTGACTCCCAGCTCCAGACCTCTGGCCTGGATGGCCCCTGCACCACGTCCCTGCCTGTCGGCCACTGGACCCAACTGCAGAGTCCACCTCCATCATCTTCTGCACTTCTGTTCACATACTGCCGACACTGCAAGGCCTTTTCCATGTATGGGTCCATGATTTCTTGAAAAGTGATCACTTCTGCCTTTTCTGCTGCCCTAAATAATCTGTATGGGCTTAAGAGCAGTATCCCAGATCCCAGCAATCAACCTGACTTACCTGTGTAAGTCACATTTACATATTCTGAGGATATTTCTAGGGGAGAAGTAAAATTCAACTCCAACATTAAATTGTGTTATGTAATTTAAAACTAAGTAAGTTGGTCTATACAGTAGCATTATAAAAGTGTGGTCTATATTTTCACAGAGTTATGCTGAAATGCTCATTTTAAATTTGATGGAGCTTTTGTTTGGTTTGGATTTGGGTTGTGTATGGAGGTAAATATATTTTCTTTCACAGAATCACAGAATGTCTGAGGTGGAAAGAGAGCTCTGGAGGTCATCTGGTCCAACATTCACATAGGGCCCCCTAAAGCTGATTGCCCAAGGCCATATCCAGATGGGTTTTGAATATCTCCAAAGATGGTGATTCCACACACCCTTTGGACAACTCGTGCCAGGGCTCAGTCACTCTCACAGTAATTTTTGTATGATGGGTAGCAGAAGAATTATTCTCTCTAACTGGGTACAGTTCTGCCACTATACAGCCTTTTCTTTTATTTATTTGCCCTGGTAATTTATCAGCTAACTAGCAAACAGCGCTTCTGATAGTGCAATTATTTTTATGGTCATTGAAAATTTAAGTATGACTCCCTTGTATGCAAAAAAAAACCTGAAAAAAAGGCAGAAGCTTGGGGCTTCTAATGGCACCAGAGAGTGATAAAAGAGTAGCTTTGAAGCAGAAATTGTAATTATCACCACCATAGTTCACAAACCTAAAAATACATGAGAACTATGAAAATGTTCATGAGGAACATTTGAGTAAATCATAGAACAAGTTGAGTCATTTTGTACGACGCAACTGAAGGAACAGAAGATCATTGATATGCCACTGGAAAATATGTCTTAAATGTAGTCAATCCACTGCCAATCTTGTAATATTGTTGTAGCAACTGTAATTAGGGCAGAATAACATTTAAGAGCATCTTAAGTACTAAAAACAAGTGCAGTGGTGATGGTGCCCCTCTCTGGTCATTAGCTATGTATCAGATGCTGTTTGATCACATTTTTCATAGCTTCCCGACTGATTTACATGTGTAGGAAATTAACCCACGACATTTTAGATATCAATCATCACAGCTCTTCAAAAATGTGTTTTAACGTCATTTGATTTCCCAGTAGAGGAACAGACACATGCAGTGTATTTATGGGTCTTCCAGTGCTGCCTAGTCTGGGAAATGAACCATCTATCTTAAAAATGTATTTGTTTTGGTTATATTTTCAAACTGATGATGACAACATTTTAAATACCTAAATAACAGTAAGTGGTATTTTTTTACATTTTCTCACAAAAAAAGCAAACTCTGCGTTGTGTACGGATGCAAATTGATAGCGCCAACAGTTGAAGAGCAAATAAGGACAGGCATGCAGATAAGAAATTAAAACTGCACAGACGTCATTTGCATATCCATCAGAGAATATGGATTTTTATCTGTGATATTGAATTTATCTTTTAAGTCCACACTCTCCCTTACATATAATAGTCATGTTTTCAACATAAATGCAAAATTAAAGCCTGAGCTCACATCCCTTCCTCTAATTTATTTTCTTCTTAAAAAACTAGGCCATAGAGCCCTTATTAAGCATGAAAATGCATGGGAGCTGCAGTGGCTGCTTTCAGATTTTACAGGGTGTGCAGGATCAGGCTGGCAGTGGAGCTAATTACCAAACCAATGTTTTAGCTATTGCTGAGCAGTGCTTGCACAGGGTCAAGGCTTTCTCTGTTCCTCTCTCTGACCACGAGCAAGCAGGCAGGGGGTGGGCAAGATGCTGGGAGAGGACACAGCCTGGGCAAAGGGACATTCCTTATGATCTAATGTCATGCTCAGCAACAAAACTGAAGGGGAGTCTCAGGAAAAAAGTCAAGATAATATTTTGTATGTGGAAAGCCTAAAAAAATTGGGGGTGGAACACTGGCAAGTATTTAATTCTCCATCAGTAATAAAGGACAAGATTGTGTCATTCTCTAGTACTTTTGATTACCCTAATCTCATAAGCATTTGATTAGTTAAGTTTGGGTTTTCCTGATTAAAATTTCAATTTAGAGAAAATAGTAATATAAGTCTTATAAATTTATGCTTTCTAACAGTAATCTTTTGGTAGAGTAACACATAAAGAAAGAGAAAACTCCAAGGGAAACAAACCACTGAAAACAGGGGAAGCCAAACAACCAATTAAAAATCTAAGTTTTAATTGTAGATGCTCACTATATTTAAAAAGTTTTAATCATCCCTTTCAACATGAACCTTTAATTGTTTCAAAGGCACCAAGAAAAGAGAAAGAACACGCAGAGTAGTTTATTTTTGTTCATTTTAATTTTATCTACTTACTCTTAAGATAGTTTATCAGAATAATAAAATCATCATTTCTTGGAAAAGCCTGGCATTCTCCTGGCTGTTTGACCCCAAGTTGATTTTTTTTTCCCCTTTGAATGGTTTCCTTAGTGTTCTGAAATGACCTCCTGGAAAATTAAGAAACAATGCAGATTCATATCTGGCCAAGTAGGCTTTTTCCCTGTGTGCTGGATTACTAGCCATTAACAGTAAAAGGGGAACACAGGGAATACAATGTATATGCAAAGTTCTTTGCTAGCCAAATTAAGGACTCTTTTACCTTCACATCTGTACCTAAAGGGAGCCTACAAGAGATCTGGAGAGGGACTTTTCACAAGGGCAGGTAGTGGTGGGACGGGGGGAATGGCCTTAAGCTAAAAGAGGGCAAGTTTAGATTAGGTATTAGAAAGAAATTCTTCACTGTGAGGGTGGTGAGGCACTGGAACAGATTGTCCAGAGAAGCTGTGGCTGCCCCATCCCTGGAGGTGTTCAAGGCCAGGCTGGATGGTGTGTTCAGCAACCTGGTCTGGTGGAAGGTGTCCCTGCCCAGGGTAGGGGGTTGGAGCTACGTGATCTCAAAGGTCTCTTCCAACACAAGCCATTCTATGATTCGATGATTATGAGGCAAGGATTCATTCATCCCATAGCTATCACTTACCCGTTACATCAACAAAATGATCAAAGCTTACCCAGTAAGTCATGAAACTCCACACTGGGCACCTACCAGCACTAGCAGAGTCAGCAGCTTTATAGCCATTACATGCATCTGTAACCATATGATACTGTGCCACATGAGGTCCTTACACAGATTGATTACTTCAGTGTTAATTTGAATCCAAAATCTCTTAGCTCAAGTAAAAAGAGTTCCAAATTTACATCACAAATTGCAAAAGAGTTTGATTTGTGATGCAGCTTTAAAACACTATTCACTTTCAAACACAGCAACAGAAAAACTCCTGATGCCCAGAAAGGCACCCACATGCATCTCTAAAGTTGAAAAGAGAGCTCTATTGAGGAAGCAAAATTATCCTTTCACACATAATTGCTGTAGGGATAATTTATAAATCTAAAGGGAAGGGTCTTTCTTATTGAGAAAACAAAACAAAACTTCTCTGTCCTATGTAGTACAAGAGTCTTTAAGTAAAATTCCTCATTTACATTATTCTGAACCTAGAAGTGAACGGACTTTATAGTTCACAGCTATATTCATTGTTTTGTATTTTTAGCCACGAGTGCTGCTGCTTTTAGAACAGAACAGGACAGCTGAAAAAGGTTCACTGTGTCTAAATGAAAGAGATTTTTCACTTTTTCCAGTCATATCTGCTAGTCTAACCAAATATATTATATTTCTCTTTGATCATTGCTTTGTGATAGCCTTGGTAGTCATGAATGCAACAGTTATTAAGACTATGGCATCATGAGGCTTTGGTCTTACTCCTTTCCTCTTGCTCCCAGCTGTACAAAAATAGAATCTCCCTTGGCTTCTCCAGGTTATTTTTCTGTTCTTTTGTCTTGCTCAATGTATCTCTTCCACATACAGAAACCACGATAAAAATAAAACTGCCACCTCAACATATTCACCATACTAATTTCTTTACTTGTTTCAAATAGGAATGACTTAGGAAAGTTTTTCTTTTGAAACGTGTTCCATCCATTCTACTTACACTGCCAATAATGATTAGGAGAATGATTTCTATCAACAGTCTGTAGCTTAAACTACATGTCTCAAACAATACAATATCCTATTTCTTCTATTTTTATCTGATTTTCATAAGGACTTCTTACATTAACTTTTTTCTCCTTATTAATGCCACTTACTTAATGTCACTTGAACAGTTATTGAGGAAAAAGGAAAAGGAGGAAGTGTCATACATAATTTACAGTTTCTTTTGATTAATCATCTTCTGTTGGCAGAACTGTTCATCTTTCATGCAAATAGCTTGGGAACATTTGGTAGTTCTACTGGACTAACACTATATAAAAGCTATGGCTCAATTATTCATACACAGATTAAAGTGAATTAAAACTGGTCTTGGAACGTCAGGAAAATATTAAATTACAAGAATTGCTAATATAGAAACCTTCAAAGAAGTTATAAAAGTCAAATTCTCAGCTACAACCTACTCATCTTTTTCGTTCAAAAATCAAAGGAAAACTTATTTTCTTTTTTTTTTTCAATTAATATGGTCATTCATTTTTTCACCGTTTCAATTAATTGTGCCAAGGATTTCAGAGAATCTTCTTCTTACTAAAGGAGATCATTTCAAGGGATAAATTGCAGGAGTAGTTCACAGGATTGATATGGTTTTATGCTGACCTCAAGCCCTATGCAGTCCTCTCTTAACTAAAAGGGCAATCTGGAGTTAAACACTTTCTTCCCTGCTTATGGTGTCTACAAGCTGTAATATTGATGCCTTCAGTTTTATCACCGACTTGGGGAAAAAAAAGGAAAAACTGAACCTAGCATTGTGGAGCAATATCATTCTGTTATAAGAGTTCCAAAGAGTCAAATTAAGCCTTTCTCAAGAAGTTTTGGCACTCATTTTGGGAAGGCCAAGGATATAATTTAGAAAACTCCGCTAATGTACAGCCAGTCTTACACCTGACACCTTGCTTTGCATCAAGAGTTGCTGATCTGTTATGATCCCAATAAGAAAGCACTCAGACTTGATAACGTATCATTTAAAATTCTATTTATTATAGGTAACACTATAATGAGAGAAAAATAAAAATATATCCCATTTGCTGCTGGGAACTCTGAACGCTCAGCATTGAATTATTCTCTGATGTACATGCAGCACATCATGTAGACAACATCCATGGAATCTTGGTAATTTGAACTATTATAGGATTTTATTGCAAGAAAACAACTCCATTAATCATTTCTACTATCAAACAGAAAGGATGTTCACATGAGAACTCCTTGCTGTGCCTTTGGATAAAGGCAAGGCCACAGAGGTGGCGTAATCGTTGGTAAGTGGTGGGAGGTGCCTGCAGGCTCTTTTTTCACAGGCAGTGGGCTGAGTGTGTGCTGAAGCCAAGGGACACAGGTGACACAGCAGCAGCCTGGAGGCAGAGCTGCGTGTGCAGCACAGCCCAGCCCCGAGCTGCTCAGGTTGACTGTTTTTTGGATCACTAATAATATAATATGGTCTTCTGGTCAGGATCGCTACACACACTCTTCAGCCTGTTTCCCCTAGAACCAATGTTGTATTTTTCACAGAGGGACACAAAAAGGCATTTACATTTCTCTCCAGAAGTTTAACATACCCGTCCTGAGAGCTCTCTCACACAGCTCCTGTCCTACTGCAGAAAGAGCACAGGTCTCCTTAGGCAGCTCACATAAAACTACCAAAAATTCTACTTCCACCATCCCTTCCTCTTTCCTGTAACTGTGTACCATTAAATACAATATGCAGAAACTAGCATTAAGTCAATTTGATTTCACAAGCACATAGCTAATTTTTCCCCATATACTATTTCAGTTGCACTCAATGCTTACAGTTCATGTGGCTTTTTACTAATTTTTAATCTCTTCACTAGCTCCTTTCTCAATCAGAACATGCTCCTTATTTCTACCAGTCAGTTCTACTTGTATTCACTGCTGTTCATCCCAGCTATGAAAAAACAGGAGTTTGCATGCCTGCATGCTTCACATGCTCACAGCCGCCTGTCTGAACACCCATCCTTCTTCCCTTCTCTATGCAAGACAAAACAGAGAGAGGGAATATGACATTATATGTGTGTCTGTGTCTGTGTGTGTCTGTGTGTGCTTTGGGGTTTGTTTACCCACACATATATGCATGCACTTGGCTGGGTCCTGGCATAGGAGAGGAGGTAAGCAAGCTCAGTGGGACACAAACCCATAACCCTGAAGGAAGTAAAAGAAACAGAGTTATTCCTCCATCTGCAAGCTGCAACATGTAGGATTTTTATTACTGCTGTTCTCAGGACTGAGCAGAGCTCAGACTCAAGGATAAATTATACCTTCAAACAGCATAATCAAGCTCTGAAAATCAGGCTGAAGCCCTGCACCCAGAACTCCCTGTACCTGACTCCCAGAGGATGAATTTGATCTGCCTCTGCAAGTCACTGCTTTCTGTACTAATGTTCAAATTGTGGTGCACCAGAAGTAGACACAGAGAATAAACGCTGCTTACCTCTGTGCAGAGCACAGGTAAACATCTGGGGCCACACTGCAGCTTGCTCTCCGTGGGACAAGCCATGCAGTGCTCACGCCTGCTGTGGCACTGACAGGCCGGAGCCCAGCACACAGGGCAAACTGGCCACTGCACAAGGCAGCCTGATAATGGTCAGTGCACATGGAGGTGGTGTTGAAAAGGCTAAGGTTAGGAGCCTCTGGTAGGCATCTGTAGAAATGTTTCCATGCTTGTTCTCACTGAAGGTAAACTTCAAGCCTAACATGTGACAAATGACGTGTGGTATCTACCATGGGAAAGAAAAGTGACAGGATCCCACAAAAATACCTGCTATATCTGCAAATTTCTTAAACAATCACTTGCCACTTTGGCTTAAATCCTTACTTTGATTAGTTCACTAGCTAATTAATATTCAGAACATCAAATTCGACTAGGAGAGAGAAATTTCATTCAGTTAATACTCAGAATTAAAATAATTCAATCAGAAAGATATGCTGAATTTTTATCCTGTATTGGGTGCATCCTTTTCATCACCACCACATTGCATAGCCAGTGTACTATTCTCACAAGCACAGGTGATTTAATCACTAAGTAATGAAATGCTGCAATCAGAAATACAGCACAGCAAGCCTTTGGGTCTAAATGAGAAATTCTAATCAGATTTAAATAGTTCAGTTGTTCCAGCTACTGCAACAGTCCTTTTATTCATGGTTTTTTTAATAGGATGAGACAATCTGTGTCAAAAATGCTGTTACCCAAGTACAAAACTGCATATACTGTAGGCACTTATCTGTTCCCTAATTCTATCTTAAGTCTTGAAGCAGCTGTTGGGTTTCTTTTGATAATTTATTATTGCTAATTTTGACAGGTTTTAATTCCCTATATTTATTTGAGATTTATTTCATTATGGTCACAGCACCTTTAGTGTCATGATTGCTTTCTAAATCCAGTTTGCTTCAGATTTCTGTAATTGTACAGAACCTGTAGTTGTGAAAATAGGAAATGAGTATAAAAACAGACTTCAACGTCAGAAGACAAAGTTCACCTAAAATTACAGTAAATACAATAATTTTTCCGACTTAACTCCAAATTATTTTTTTAATACTGTAAGTGAATGATTCTGGGGACCAACCTCCTTAATATAATGGTTTGAGTGCTATTTTTTTCAGAAAGCTGCAGTAAAATGCAGCTGCATTACTCTTGCTGTGTACTGCCCTCTCGTGGATTCATCAGGCAAGAAATCCACAAAAGGAATCCGGCCAAGAATATACATACACCCAGGAGATTGTTTTCCCAGGCCCTGTAAAGCCTCTGTACATGCCTGACTTTGGTCGGTCCACAGGAATTCACACCCAGACATATACATAATCATTTACAGAACTGATCTCTAATCACTCAGGGAACAAATATATTAATAACTCTTTGCATTCAAATTGCAGCTCTTGATGTCTTCAGGGAATACCTATTTATGGGTTTATATCAAAATACCTTATAGATTGGAACTTGATAATTTTAGCTACAAAGCTTTCTTTTCATATCCATTATAATTGAAAAACACTTTTTTTAAATTAAAGCCTTAAGCTACTTCAGAATCAAGCCAAGTATTTTAAAATTAAGCCAAATCCTACAGCATTTTAATAGGCATTTACAAGTAATGTAAATAGTTTAGAACTCATGTAAATTTATGATACACATATTTTTAGGTCAAGACTGGTAAAACACCCAGATTTTGACTACTAGAAGGAACATTTTATGCAAGCTGCAGAAAAGAGAGACACTTCAATACAGCTGGCGCATTAAGCAAGACAGATCTGCAAGTATTCTCAAAAAAATCCTTTGAATATCAACACTGTTGTTTGCTCCATGTGAAAATATGGGTTTCTTTGCAATTCAGTCTGCTCCTGAAATTCTCAAATTCCTGGAATTTTTTTTTAATCTTCAAAGCCGGGTGTATAATTTATCTCTGAATATAGGGTAGTCTGCTGCATTTTTTTAAAGGCAAAACTGGATCTATTCAAAGTCATGCCACAGGAAGGGTACAGTGTATAGCTAAAAGTCTGTGTCAATAACCTCATTCAGCCCAGTCCAAAAAAAACCACATTCTCTTCCACCTCCTTCCCCAATTAATTGATTTCAACCAACTTTGAGAGGAAAAAGATCAGAAGCTTTCAATCAGAATGGTTTACTATAGTGTGATGAAACAAGTTCTGCCACTGATCAAAGAACATAATATATCCATTGTTTCCATCGTATTTTTAATTAAGACTTCAGGAAGGGGTAAATTACTCTTTATTTCTTCTCTATCCAAAAAAGTGCCCATTTCCAAATGCTTTCAAAAAAGCACATGGATGTTTGACAGGAAAATCATATCTTGATAATCTAGGATTTTAATCCATGTTGTCAACTCTGTTATCACTCAAATCAAGGGTTCTTGGGAAACGACTTTGACAAGAAATGAAAGTATTGGAGATGAACAGTTACAATGCCTGACCACCTGCAGACATAATGAGGAAAAGCACAGTTCTGAGTTCAATGCCGTAATGAAACTGAAAATTCAGCCCAGAATCTGAAATCATTGCTGGCATCTAGGGGCAGATCAAGGATATAGATTCCTCCGTGCCAGCAGCATGGAAAAGTCTCCACCACAGCCCTTCTGCTACACAGCTGAGTCTGTGCTCATTTCTTCTGACTCCCAGGAACCAGAATATGCAGTGCTTTTCCATTGCTTCATTCAGGATTTAGCTTTTGTGGCATCGCCCATTTTTAAGTACACATTGGGGAACAGATGGGTAGGATGACAAATTTTGCATGTCTGTGCAATATAATTTTTAATGGAACAAACGGCCAGATTTTTGTATTTCTAATTTACAATAATGTTTTTATACCTTTTATCAGCATCAGACACTGCAGTTCACTTTCTGAAGCAGCTAGAAGTAAATAGCTATAGATTTTAGAATGGATAGAAGAGGAATGCACTTCAGGGAATTTTAAATTCAATAGAAGTCTATTTGAGCGTTCAGTTCTTTTATCTGGGCATCTTTTAGAGCCAGCTAGGAAGGCTACAGAATGAGCACAAGCAAGTTTTTCCTCTCTGGTCATCCAATCAAATTGAGTAGGTCAGCTTTAGAAAGGAAAGTGTTCTTCTATTTCCCTTTGAGCCTCTTACTCGTGCATTGATGTGATACTCTGGTTTGTGCCTGTTCTCTACTATTCTATTAATACAAGAGGACCCAGGCTCAAGAATACTGGTGGTTTTGTTTGATCTCTCTTGCAGTAGTAAAATCAGAGTAAAAACAGGATTCAACAGAAGAAAGGGTCCAAAAAGAGCCTTAGAGACTTGTGGATTCCAGTGATTTCCATGGCAGTAGCAGAAAACAAGATTGGCCTTATTCAATTTTCTTTCGTGGTGCATTGCTTTGTTCCTATGGTAGATGGCACTAACAGTACCTATTATCAATTTAACACTTTTCACCTAAAATCTTGAGTTTAATTTTTTATAGTTTTGACAAATACCAGTAATCTGCCCTTAGATTTTGTTTCCAGGCCAAGTATCATGTCAGCTTGAAATCTAGGGATGAGGGACAAGAAAAGGAAAGGAACGGTTTTCAATAAAAATAATTCAGCTGTGTAGGCAGAATTGGTTGAGACTTTGTTTGCTTAAATTAAAAAAAAATGTAATCTGACTTTGTTAAATTCTAGCAATTTGTTTTTTGAAGTAGGGGCTTGAATTTCAGGTGGCCAAGGATGGGAAGGTGGGGAGTGCCAACCAACCACTGTATCAAGAATGTGACTTTTTCATCCTTTTGAAACACTGAGTCCCATTGAGGTGAAAATATGGCAGGGCAAAAATAACTGCATGAGTGCCAGTAAATCAGCACCTATAAATGATAATCTGAAAAGTGAAGTGTATTCAAAGGGGATATTTCACAAAAGTGGTGGAATACTAATCAGAATAGCATGTGGTGCTCACAGGAGTTTTGGGAAAAGCAGGCTGTGACAAAAATCTTGAGTGCTCTGTGCAGATGAGAGCTCCAAGCAATTTGGAAAGTGACAACCAAAATATGGAAAACAGTTACTGAGCTATTTTATATTAAGAGAAAAAGAAATGCATAAGAGAAATGAGATCTACAGATTTACTGAGGCTCTCTGCATTGCTGATCTGCTATTTCATGTAACAGGCAGTTCTGCCCTGCAATGCTAATTATTTAGCAGCATTGTTAAATCAGCATATCATACTGACAGCTTTTGAAAGCCAGGTAAACTATCTAAGTTGTCTGCTGATGGGTTCACAGAATCACAGGATGGTTGAGTTTGGAAGGACTTCTGGAGGGCATCATATCCAACCTCCCTGCTCAAGCAGGGTCACATAGAGCCCAGGACTATGTCCAGGAAGCTTTTGAATATGTCCAAGGATGAAGACAACCCACAACCTCCCAGGGCAACCCTTAGTCACCATCACAGTGAAAGAGTTTCCTGGTGGTCAAAAGGAACCTCTTGTGTTTCAATTTGTGCCCATTGCCTCTGGTTGTGGCTCTGGGCACCACTGACCTGTGGGTTCTGTCCTCATTGCACCCTCCCTTCAGGTATTATATATCATATATAATACTTCAAGTTTTTTCCTAGTGTTGATAATTCATTTATAAATCTTGGCAAAATTAGGAGGAGCAGATAAGCAGCAAAGAAACAATGTAAAATTTTAACTTTGTAGTTCAGCTTCAGCTGAGAGAGAGAAAAAAATATGATAGCAAATATTTCTGTTCTTTTAACATTTTGAATGTTAAAAAGAACAGGGTGCACAAATAAAACCTAGTGAGATAAAGAAATTCAAATTAAAAGACAGCATGATGTTCATTTTGCACATATTCTGAGGGGATTTAGATCCTATACAACCAGAGATACCAGTGACTCAGCACACAGTGTGAAGTAAAAATAGGACTCTGCCCAAAACAAATAAATATTTCTTACAAAGCTCACTGCACTTTAATACATGCCCCACCTTTTACTGTACACTCGAGGCACTTAGATCTACAAGGTCAATGATTCAGCTACATTGCCAGAAGCCTCCCTTGTGACAAGTCACCTTGTCCCCATATGGTTATGAAACAGGAGCATTGACACTCTGTCAGAAATCTGTTGGGTTTTTTTTCCTCTCTCTTCAACTTTAGTCAAGTTAGAGCTACACAAAAGCGTATGAATGACAGCCCTGGTGTGACTGTGTTCTTTTGTAAAATCACAAAAGGGTTCAGCTTGAGCAAAACTGACACCAACCTCCTAACAATGTCTTATCAAGATCCATCAGCCCCCGACTCCAGTGGCTTCTTCCAGCACTGAGCTTCATTTAAACCCAGTTTAGACACAAGTTGCCCTGGTGGAAAAGGTTTGCAATGCTGGCAGCTCTGTTCAGGCCTTGGTTCAGGTCAACTGAACTGAGATCACCACCACATTTCACATAGTTATCCAAACAGCACATAGATGGCAGTTGTTGGTCACTATCTATCCGACCTGGAATGTGTTATTAACTGATTTTTATGTCCGTAATGATGGTTATTTGCATCTATATTAGCATCCTTTAAAGACAGCCTGGGGACCTACTCCTAGCAAGATGATCACCAGGTACATTATTTCATGAAGTAATTAAAACTTTGCAAACTGCAGGAAGAAATCCAAAGAGATTGCCTGAAACATAAAATTATCCTGAGAAGACTATGCTCTCCAAGCTCCCTCACTTTTCAGCAGTGAAAGAAAGTTTTCTTGGGCACAGAAACTTGAACCAACTTCAGTCACTCTGCATCTCCCTCTGGAAAAAGTCCCACAGGAAGCCCAGGGTTATTGGTTTTGTGAGGCTTAAATTAACAGGATGTAAAAGACCCTTTACGAGGCACTACGTACAGTAAGAAGAAAAACAGGAGCTTGTGGGATGTTTTTGTTTGTTTTTTACTTTATTTTTGACTGCTCAAAAATATTCCTTAATTATGCATTTAATTCTCAATGAAGAACAGAGTCAAATTTCTTATAGCAGAGACTCGTAAGGAAAGTTGTTATTTTTTATTGGATGTACCTCAGGGTATGACATCCCTGTGACTTCCTCTGTGATTTTGTTAGTTTCCCAGGCCTACCTGATAACAGCTGCCTTATCAGCCTGATAGCCCAACACACCTGCAGAGAAATGCAACATCAACAGTTAAAGATAACACCTACTTTGACGTGATTAACGCATTTAAAAAAAAAAAAAAAANAAAAAAAAAAAAAGAAGAAAGATCAGATGTCTGGTTCTGGACATATGAGGTATATAACTAGATAAATTTAAGTCTTGTGGGGAACAAAGGGAAGGAGGAAGGAAAAGCATTGCCTGTCTGCATCTGCTAATCCCACAGTTATACTGCAGGCACTGCTGGGAGCTCCTGTTGCAGAACTCATTCCCAGCTACCTTTGCTTTGTAGCACCTTACTGGTTTACATTGTTCCATTCTGTCAGTCACAATAAACCTCCTATTAAACTGCAATAGCTTAGCCATTACCATATTTTGACTCAAGTAGTATGGCAAAATACTACCAACAGAATTAATATTCTTAGGCTTATTCCTGATTATAGCATGGAAATTCCCATATGTTTTGAGGAGGAAAATAATTTCGAAATTATCAGATTGAGATCATGATGATAAAGAAACAGTATTGTCTGTAAATACTTATTAGTAAAATGCTTTACCCTACTAAAGTGAAATGTGCTCATTAAACCTCTTGGTGACCATTTCATTATTGGATGCATATATTATTCACAATGCTTTGGTTATGGTAAATATCTGAGATACATTCCCCAAACCTTACAGTATTTTTTTAATATTATAAAACTGTATTTTTCTATTTGAAGTGCTTATAGTTAAAGAAATTAAGCAGCTTATAGAACACAAAACAAATATACTGATTTTGAAACACAGGCACTTCTGATAGGTAAGTCACAAAACTGGATGGAAATACTTACAGTAATGTGTTTAATCATTCGATAAAAGATAGTAGGCTAGATCTTGATCCCACATATATTATTCACAGGAATTGACCCATACAAGCCTAAATGGCATGCTAGTAAATCCTGATGCTCCAAACCATGCACACACATCCTAAGGCACCTTAAATGTTTCCCATGAACGAAATTGCTATGATAGAGAATCAAAATAGCTCTTACTGCAAAGTAAGCAATGTACATATGTATTAGTTCTCCATGGAATGTAAGAATTTTTAGATGTGGTCTGAGTGACTTTATGGTCATAGCAGAAGTATTTGCAAGAATACCTACATTCATGGGATTGCCTTAAAATATTTCCATGATGCTTAGAATTTTTCCCGTAGATATCAGAGATAAAATGTACTGCAGTTGTCAAGCAGCTGGAATGTTATCCCACCACTACAGAGTGAGAAATTACTGTAGTTGGTTCCTTTAAGGTTTCATTTAAAACGTGATCCTGGTCTCTGTATAAAATTTGGGTTATAATTAATTGGAAGCCACCTAGGGGATTTTTCTCTTATTTTAATCACTACAAGGAATTTAAAATCAAATTAATATTCCTATCTGATAATATTCCATGCATTTCATCTAAACTTCCTAGACAACTGTCTAGCTACTGCTGTTGCAGTGTTCTCCACAGTCATAATAGAATATAAAGCAAATGGCACACCTTTGACAACTTTTCCTCATTTGGGTTCCTACTTCTACTATTCAGGCAATAAGTGGATTCCTAAGATCTCTTATGCATTGATTGCTAATTTTTTTCTTTCTGACAAGCTTTCAGCATGTGATAACATCTGCCTGTTTGTTACCTTGTTCTCTTTGTCAGATCCTTTGAACTGATTAAACTGCTTAGCAAACTGACTTTTCATCATGTTCAAAGCTGAAACCTGCTCCATCACTTTCCATCAAAGAAGATAAGATTACAAAGGAGTCAACACATTAGTGACCCCTGAAGAATCTCTACCATTTCTACTTTCGCTGCTTTTATATTTCTGTGCAAACCCCTTAACTTCAGTGCTAGTGCCATTTCTTCTGAAAAAAAAGGCAACCAATTATACAGACTAAAGTGGTTCTGAGAAACACTATGCCATTTCAAAAACATCTGGTAGGTCCTGTTCCAATATCACTGATATTTCTTAAGTCAGAATTTCAAGGTTCATAGTTCCTGCAGAAGTCCTACTCAAGTAACCCAAGAGCTTGTTTAGAGCCTATTTAGTTATAATAAATGTTTCCCATTAAAAGATAACCCAAAGATATAGGGATTAATGCAACCACTCTTTGGCGAAGATTTTCAAAAGATTAAATAAATAAATATTACAGATATCCATGAGGTATAAAAGCAGCATGACACTGTTCCCTCCTCAGTAAATTATCTTAGGTTCCTACAGCAGCTGCCAATATGGTCTCCAATGCAATTTTGAAATTCTGTTTCCTTTGGTTTTGAGGATTTTTCTTCAAGTGTCACAGGACTTCTAAATACTCTCAAATATAAAAAATGGTTACCAGTGACAATTATTGCAGTTCCAGAAAAGCTTTTTACCAACTTATTTCTCATGTGCTAAAATGTGAATATAGCAAATAAATTGTGTATAGACATATATAGAAATGAAACCAGTCTTCTTAAAATTAACCAGGGACTTATTTATAAACAGACTAAATAAGGTGCTAAATACTCTCATTTGCCATCATTTTAATTTAAGGGAAATAGTTTTATCTGCAGGTCCTTGGAAATTAACCAAAGATCCCATGGTGCCTTGTCAAAAGCTCACTGCCTTTTCCATGGAATTTATCCTGTTTATGAATGCCAGCCTAACTAATAGGGCACTGCAAGTTTTGAGTAAACAAGTTGGGCAGAATATGCAAAAGGTATCAGTCTGCCTGCTGCTAGACTGAGGCAATGTACTAAGGGAGAGTTCATCCTACTTCCATTTTCAATAGACTTTGTGATTTTGAAATTTAGTTTGAACACAAATGTTTATCCATTTTGCCTTTCAGTTCGAAGAAAATCTATGTGACAAGTAGAGAATAAAGAGTGGTTTTAAAAAGTCACAGACTAGAAATACCATTCAGCAGTGATCTTGTTATTTTCTACAGTGCTGCTCCTGGTCAGTCTTTGAGAAATGAGATGAACATGAAATACATTGTCCAACTGCAGTCTGGAAAGACTCTGTAGCTTAGTCTAGACACACACGTCTTCCAATTTCTTCTTGCTGAAGGAGAAGGAATAATTTGTGGGTGATCTTTGCACATTATATGTTCCTTCCATCACAAGGGTTGGAAAGATTCATGACTCTATTAATTCTCTAATTTCCTTCCCACAAAGCCTCCTTGACACAAGAGCACAGTGACATGTGCCTACTCATCACAAGAGTCTTACTGTCTGACATAAGTGTTACAACACAGTCTTAATACAGATACATATCCATTTGTATGCATAAACCTGCAAAGTTCAAAGGGAGATAATTTTTTAAGGGAAGTAAATTATACATTGTTTGCCAAATATCTGTGGTTAGAGGAGCTCATCAGTGCAATAATACTGTGTCAATGGGAGTCTGTCAAAACTTTATGGGAGTTTGTCTCGCCACTATGCCAGGTCACCTTACCCCAAAATTAAAATATATTCTTCAGGTCAGTATTATTTCATGTTTTGACCTCGGGCTCTCTGACCTGAAATAAGAGTGAAACAGTGGCAACAAACTTGAAAGGACTGTCAATACAAAGTCCTGTAAGCACACAAGGAAGAAGCATCCTGGACTATGTTAACAGCCACATAGCTAGTAGATTGAGGGCAGTCATTATTCACCTTGGCACTTGCTATATGACATCTAGAATACTGTGTCCAGTTTTAGGGCCCTGATACAGAAAATGCAATAGCTAAGCCAGTGCACATCCAGTGAAAGGCACCACGATGCTGAAGGGCTGGAGCACTCCTATGAGAAGAGACTGAGAAACCTGGACCTTCAGCCTGGTGAAGGACAGATTTGGAGGAGATTGAATAATCCCCTGCCAGTAACTATGTGGAGATCATTGAAAAGACAGAGGGAGGCTAATACAGCAGTACTTGGTGGGAACACAAGAAAAAAACAGACACATGGACACAAGAGAAGTTCAAACATATGAATTAAATCTTTCTCACTATCAGGATGGTCACAGTGAAAGAGGTTGCCCAGAGAGGAAGCATAATATCTGTTCTTAAAGATTTTCAAGGTCTGACTGGATAAAGCCCTGGTCTCACCTCATACATATGCCTCTTTTGAGCAGAAGGTTGGGCTAGGAACCTCCTCAAATCCCCCCAGCCTTTTTTCATGATCCTATGTAACACTCTGAAGAGAAGAGGGATTAATCTAGTTGAGTATTCTCTGTGTACTCTTACTAAGGGCATTAATTTTTTTCTGCTAAACTTCCTGTCATTATTCAGTTTCATTACTGAAGGATACAAACTTGTCATCACAGGTACAACTGCAATTATCACACTATAGAGATCATGGTACTGCGTACACATACTACCAGTAATTTAAATCAGCTGTTTCAGGTAATAGTTGCCCTCTGGCTCAAATGTGTAACTCCCAGAGCTGGCAGTGGCAATAAGGAGTTTTGAAAACACAAGGTTTGAAAACAAGATGGTAACAAGACAGTAACTTTATACACAATTATAGTGGGGATAATTCCTAACGAGTTTCTTAATATAACCTGTAAATCCTTACACAATTATTCAGTGTTCCATCTTACTCGCTCACTGTACTTGCAGTATTGTTTGCACTAAAGGTCCCTGACACAATGAATACACTACTAGCACAATGAATACACTAGCAACTGTATCAACAAATGCTAAAATAAAGAAGTCTGGGGGAGGAAAAGAGTGGAAAACATCATCATTCTTACATTGTTTCCTCCATGTTGTTTCCCATTACGAATTCTTATGTTGAACACCCCCCAAATACTGCAGTTTAAAACTTCCTTGCACAGACATTAATGGATTTGGATAGAGCCTTAAATTGAACAACAAACCCCTCCTCCCCAAGAAAAAGAGCAAGACAGTTGAGTTGCCATTTGTCACTGAGACATTGGACACTAAGATACAACATTTTGAAAGCAGCAAGTGCTAACCTTTATTTGCTAAGATCAAAGGGTAGTTTGAGCAATTGTACCAGTGTTCCTGGGTACACTGACAAATTTTTTCCTAATCTCAGGTATTTTCACTGGTTTCATTGATAATGCCAAGTAAAGTGTGGGTGCATACCGGAAAAAATATCTGTATTTAACAATGAGTTTAAAGTCTATTACATTAAATCATATTCATATTACTTAATAAGTATATGTTGCACTATTATATTAAATGCTAATATAAAAAGCATCCAAGTGATTGTTTAAGAAATAAAACAAGAAACTGCTGTGTTGAGTGGAATGTGATCACCTGAGGGCAAGAGTTCAGGAGGCAATCGGAAAAGTCAGCTAGGCTAAAAGAGAGAGGAACTTGAAAGGAATCTGCAAAGGACTCAGTGACTGCAAAGAGTGAGGAAAAAGGAAAAGAGAGACATGCAGTCATAGATTACTAGAAGACCTGAAAACTAATGCACAAGTAGAGTGAATGAAGCCACGGAGGGATGGGAAATTCTAACAGGATGCACTTCACACTAAAGGAATCACTGGCCACCCCAAAGTGCCTCAGAAATTTTCTGCCTGCCTCCCTTTCTTTCTGGCAGGCAAGTCTTTCAGTGGGAAAGCTGTTCTGCTAGGAGCTGATGAGGAAGCCTTCCAAAACCTTCACCAGGCTGCTGCAACAGCAGACTGCCTCAAGACACCACCAAGTCAGTGGAGAAACTAGCAAAGTACATTTTACTGAGCACTAGTTAATATATTTCATATTAACCCCCAAAATATAGACAAAAATGTGCTTACTTTATTGACCATAGAGGGTTTTCTTAAACTGTGCTTTGCTCAGGCACAAGCCTGCACTTTGTTTCAATGCCAAACAGATCCCAAAGGCTGAAAGCATGGCTTTAGTGCATACTTTGGAATCAATAAATATAGAAAAGATATTTTGTCATATATGAAATATATGTATATATAAACACACACGTATTTTTATCATGCTAACGTGCCAAACACTGACAAAAAATAACCCTGGGATATTTTATAGTTTTTACAATGTACAAAGTTGGCAGAGCTCGCATCAGCTGTAGGAAGTGCAAATGTGCTATTTCTGACGCTAGATGGCAGGAGATTTAAGTAAATTGTTTCCATGGGTCAGAATAGCCTTCTTAATAAATCAGTTGAAAAAATAAATGCCTGTCATTTTGTTTATCAGGTGATCAAATAAAATTGAGACACATAGAGAGGATTCTGAAATAAATCAGAACAGATTTTTAAGTTTTTAAAACTAAAATGTTTCTCAGACAATGACTGTTCTAACACACACACATAATCTCAGTAACTAAATGGAGTTCACAAAGGGTTAGAAAAACTGGTGGAACTGATTCTACAAATTTCTAACCCCAGTGAAGTTCTTCCACGTGTAGTTAGCAGCTGGCTGAGTCTCACTTTTACATTCATCGAGTGTTTTTTTGGTCTGTTTCCTTATCAGAATTATGTTTTAGGGCAGTTACTAGCTACGTCCATCACACAGGGCTGTAGCTAAGATAATACAGAACCAGTAAGACTAACTGGCACTTTTCACTATTCATTAAGTGCCCTTTGAAAATTGTGAGTATCATTATACCTCTCTTCTAGGCAGAGAAACTTATGCTGAAGAAGATGATGTAATTTGTGCAGAATCACCATCAGGCTAGCAGCAAGATCCAGTTAAAAAAACCCATGAAAACAAAAAAAAACTTAAAAACTTAAATCCCTCCAATTCTCAGCCTCAGGTTCTAGCCACTGCCTTCCAACAGCATGGTAAATACTCACCAAAAAAAAGATTCTGGCATCTTTTGTCATCTAGCAATTTTTCTTTCAGATTGGTGTTTTCTATACAATGGGTGATCATTACAAGCTTCCAGCATCCAAAGGGGGCTACAGGGAAGCCAGAGAGGGACTCTTCACCAGGAATTGTAGTGATAGGACAAGGAGTAATGACAGCAAATCAAAAGAGGGGAGATTTAGGTTAGATATTAGGAAGAAATTTTTTACTGTGAGGATGGTTAGACACTGGAAGAGACTGCCCAGGAAGGTGATGGATACCCAAACCCTGGTGGTCTTCAAAGTCAGGTTGGATAAGGCCTTGAGCAACTTGGTCTAGTGGGAGATGTCCCTTCCCATGGCAGGAGGGGTTGGGACTAGATGATCTCTAAGATCCATTTCAACACCTAATTCTGATTGGGAGTTCAAGTAGCCTCTGGCATTAGGAACTGGGCTAGTCCCAATCTCCTATTAAACCACTCCACCTGATGGTCCCTTCCACGTTTATTATGGAACCTAACAGAGGACAGTTGTCTTAGATGTTATAAATTATTAATTTACAGATATCATATTGAACTTAAATCACCTAAATTATTCCCTCTAACTCATTGTTTCTGTGCTTTTTGCACTGGTTCAGTTTAGTTTGGGTAAATGCCTTCCAGCAATGATTTTTGCGTTTACTTCCAAATCACAAATGTAAGTCCTAGATCAGACTTATTACATATATCTGTGGAGCCTTGCTTAGATGGTTCCCATTAATTACAATTTCCTAATAACCACCATTTCCTTTGTTCACCTGTTAAATAGTTTCTTAGCCTGTGAATTTGCACTTTATTGATATTGCATACAGCTGTCCTTGATTTGTGCTGTTCAGAACATTGAGCAATTTGAAATCATGTATTGTACCTCTAAAAGTCAGAATATATTGCACCTACATGGCAATCAACCCAACTCCCAGAAGGGAGCTTATGCTTGTGAACAAGTGTCAAACATATTTGATTTAAATCTTTTGATGTACCTTTTTTCACTCTCCATACTGACTAGCATTACTTCCACTCCAATCCTCAGATTTTTTTCCCAAATTGCACCCTGTGTAAACCACTCCTCTGTCTTCTCTAGGTCTTGTCAGACCAACAACCTTACCTGGATCAGCTACTCTGCCTTTGTAAATGCATAATATGGAACAGTATTTGACTTTTCCAGAAACTTTTCAGAGATCCATTACTTATCTAAACTCATGAAAGGTGAGGATTCAGATTCTCTGGCCATGATGACTAATACTTTTTTTATCCCTTATTAGATATTTTTCATGGTCCTCCTTGATTACTGCTGAAATTATTCCCAATTCCCTTGAGGTAAAATGTTATAATGTTGATTCTTGCTTCTTTACAAATACAGAACAATCTTGCAATTGAACACTTCTGTTAATTCTGCATTATTATTAAGAATTTAACCATCAAGCAGTGCCTCTTTGCCACAGCTAGGATTTACACTGTACTCAGAGTATTTAAACTCTTTTGTTCTCAGGCTTGCCAGTCATTAATTTGTTCCTGATGGTTTTAAATCATCTTAAAACTCAGAATTTATGAAGTGTACAATATGTGTATCCACTGGTATATATTTCTCCTTTTTTCTTGTTACATATTGCTTTTTCCTTTTTAATCACTGCACCTAATCCAGTACTAAATCAGGATAAACTTTTAGGCAGGACTGTCCTATTTTCTGGGAAATAGAAACCATTGAATGATATCTTCAGGCCATAAAATAAATTATTTTCAAAGGTCATTCAATTCAATACAGTTTTTATTTTCTTTTCTTAGCAAGGTATTTAGGAAATAACATATATTTTTCATTTGGCCCTTAACAAATCCTAATCGGCGTCCTTCCTGTACTCAGTATACTGATCCACAGATATTCAAGACCCCATGATTCTTTCTTAATCAGCTTTCAAACAGGTAATGGTGTGTCTATTGTGAAAGATCTTATTGCTGTATGCTTTTTACTCCCTTACCGTCACTACATGGGTTAAAAGTAGTTTCTATACAGCAGAGTACCTGGGTTTTTTTGAGGGGTTACAGAGAAAGATTCCATTATGACATCAATTATCTGTTTTCCTGGCAGGTAGCTGAAAATACTGGCAGAATGTGAAACTGCCTCTAAACCACCTGTTGGCCCTTGGGACATCAAAGATGTGTGAAATGAAAGGAAACATCATGGCACTTCTCTTGTTCTGGAGGGTAAAAATATATTCCAGAAGTGGGATGGTACAACCTTCAGAGAGCTGTGTAGCAATTTCCTCATGAGTATTGACCTTTCTAGCTGTTAGAGAAAGCTCTAGATTATCAGTTTAAATCCTTGGATTTAATCCAGGAGAACAGTCTCTGAGCTAAGAGATTTTTTGCTATGGAAACAGTTTCCATGGTGCATAGATAGTCTAATTCTATCAGATATATCATCCAATTTGACAAAATTTGACCAAAGCATATACAGACTCATTTTATATTTTCTGGGAAACAACAATATTCTTAGCTGCAATCATTGTTTATATCCAGTGATAGCTACATGACAGAACGCAAAATGGTATTCCACCAAAATATTTCCATATTAATGAAGATGTTACTTGGAAAAACTATCCTTGACAGTTCTTATGGATCTTCACTACTAAGTTTTGCACTAATAGAGGGCAGAAAACTGTAAGTCATTTCCAGGGGAAAGGTCCAACAGCTCTTATTTGGTGTCAGAATAAGGAGAGTTTTCACTTTATGGAGCCCACGTTCAAACATGCTAACTGTTTCTTCATTGCTTCCTGCACACGTTATGGGGAGAAAAGCAGGACACTAGCTGGGATGGAAAAACAAACAAAAAAACCAACATTAAAAGTTCAGCAAGATAGCTGAATTTATAATAGAATAATTGAACTGACAATGAACCTGAATTGAGTTTTTTACCTGGAGAACTTACCTACTATACTTCAGCTTCATGTATACCTGAGCTAGATGTCACCACAAAGGATTATCCCACTTCTACAGTCACACAGAGATTGGAGGACGATATGTGAAACACTTTCAATTGTGTTAAGAAACAACAGAGGAAGTCATCACTTGGTTAATAAGTTGACATCCGCTGACTGACTACTCAGGGAAGTGAAAAACAGTTTAACAGGCTCCTAAGGGGTAAAGGTATTTTCTACTCTGCTTGGCTGCTCCTGCTCTGTGTTTTCATGTTTTTACCTCTCTGGACAGTACCACAGCAACTGAAAACCCTTTTTTGTTCCTAATATATTGCTTCCAGGTTGGGTTATTTTGTTTCTCCAGCAGTGGAATATCCTATCAACAGATAAGTATATTTTTACATTGGCAGGGGTGAATGGGGTGTGTCATTTGATTACGAAGGGAATTTTAATCAATCCAAGGAAAATAAAGTGGAAAAAAATGCACATCTGTGTCTCAGCCAGTGCTGTCAGGCCTGAAATCACCATGTTTAAGAGAGCAGCAATGAGTGATGAAGACTCTGTGCTACCCGAGTTATCAAGTGCTGGGTACTTGTTCTAATGAAGAAAAGGAGATACTGAATTCAGATCCTGCGCTATAAGGACAAACTTAGACACTCCATTCAGATAACTCTGCCTACCAAGGACAAAGAGAAAAAGATAAACTGAAACCTAAAATGTTCTTTAACTGCATCACGTGTCCTTCCTGCACTGTCATGCTCTGTGAAACAGCATCACCAGCATGGATGTCAAGTGAAAACAGTGCTTGGCATGCCCTGGGTGAAAACATTAATGGTCATCTTCAGCAATTTTTTCTTTTTTAAAACAAACTATTTTCCATACTTTCTCTTTGTAAAGAGTTAAACACAGTCTTACAGGTTGTTCTTTAAAATTTTTAAATTAAATGAGTATGTTTAAGGGATCACATTTAAAGGAAGGACCCCCCAACAGAAGATTACAACAGATAACCTTTCAGTGAAAATATCTAGATCCCACAACTTCCAGCAGATTATGAAATTATGAAATTATGAGATTATGAAATTCTCATTATGATCTTTCCTGAATCAAAATTTTCTAAAGTCATCTTTTGTAAAGTCAGTAGAATATTGGTGAAAATAACTCAGTGGCTATAAAATTCAAGTAGGGTGTTAATCACAAATATGGGGATTTGAGTTCAGATTATTTTTTGGCATTGTACTACCATATTTATGGCAGCGATGCAACTTCTGGTACCTGCCAGCTCCTGCCACCCTGCCTCTTCTGGCTTTGTAGCCACTTGCCTCTGGTTTGAGCTGCCATGCCGTGTGTGCCTTCGCTGTGTCGGGCACCAAGCTGGAGAGGGCAAACAGACATAATGTCAGGGAGCAGAAAAAGGCAGCTTCCCTGCGGGCTGGGAGCCTTAGGGTCTCCCACGGCAGCCCAGCCCCAGGATGTGGGTCTGGTTTGTTGGGGCCCATGGGCAGGCAGGGCTGGGGGAGCTGGAGAGCAGCCCTGCTGTGGCATCACTGGGGCAGGGGCTGACACGGGGCCCTGGGCTGGGGAGCCCTGGGCAGGTTCAGGCAGGGCCAGCAGTGCCCTCGGGGCAATTCTCTATTTCCCAACTAAAACAATTCCCTCTCATAGTCAGCATCCACTTTTCTCAGGAGCTGCTGACAGACAGGGGGTGTGATCTCTCTGTAGTGTTGCCTGCTTGTAGGACCCAAGGATGTTTGCATCAAATATGCTTTTTGGGGTTCCCCTTGTTTTCCTCCTCCAACATATTTCACCTATATAACCATATTCCTTGGCTTTTTAATGTTTGAGGACTGACAGAATTCTGTAATATCAGTATTTTTCACCCTTCATATTTTCCTGTCTTTTCAGCATTTTTCGGCATTCAAGTTGCATAAAGCTCTGAAGTACATGAAGCTACCTAATTATATAGTTTCAAGCCATCGAGGCATCCAAATTTGAAGGAGGACAATCAAAATATCATTCCAGGCACAGATGGTAAAATGACCTGATAATTATGAGGCAATGTTAAGGGTGAGAAAGAGAGGAGGAGGGAAGATGCTTTTCATGCCAGTGCAGCTGACAGATAAATTAACAACTCAGTAGTTTCTGCTTCACCTGCCTTCAGTAGGATATTCTATGTAATGTTCCCTTTCCTCTCAGAAGATATAATAATAGTTCACTGCAGAATGTCTGCAGCCAGGAGTTGTCTGGAGAGTCACACAGAGCACTGTCGTACTGAACATACTCTTTCAGAAGTACCTTTTCCTTCTCAATATTTTCACACACGTATATATGGCAAGTGCCAATTGTTATAAATAAAAATTGGGCACCTGCCATCTTTTGTGGGCAGTAGCTGCTATAGAGCAATGCTAATTCAGAAGATTTCTAGCTGTGTTTCAAAATAAACGCTATCATTTTTCTTTCTTCTCAACATTGTAAAAAGGTATTACTGGGTTTCCAATGATTACAAATAATGTGCATTTTAAAAATAGATACTGAACATACAGTAGAGTTGGCAGTGCTCAGTTAATGGTTGGACTCATTGATCTTAGAGGTCTTTTCCAACATCTGTGATCCTATGATTCTATGATTTTATGATTCTATGATTCTATGACCTAAAATCTTTCTTTGGGAATATGTCACTACCCACAGAGCAAAAGAAGTGAGACTATATCTAAGACTAAGTACGCCCAGACAAGTGTGAGGCTCTGGGAATTTTAAATTAGAAATACAGTCTAATACAAATTCACAATTTCCATATGTTTGAGTGGTTATTGTCATGAAATCCAAATGCTAAACTTACAGTTGCCAAAGACTTGTTGCTCTTACTCTTGGGACAAATTATTCAGCCTCCACATTTCTTAGTATGCCCACCTGCAAAATAGCTCCAAAATAGTGGTTAGAGGAAGTTAGGGGAAGGCTGAGATCTATAACTACTGTAAAGTACAGAAATTCAGAGAACAATGGAGAAATGTGCAATGCAAGTGCAATGTGTTACTACACACATATCACTTGTACAGAAAGTAAATACACATGATTTGTGTAGGAGGCACAAGAAATTTTTAAATTGCCATCCTCATATTTCCTCAGCATGAAGTTTTCAGCAGAACAGAAAAGACAGAGTTTTTGCCTTGCCTTGCCTAATAAAAGATTGTATTTTCACTCAAATAAAAATTCTGTAAGTTCAGATATAGGGAATATTTTTATATTGTTTCTTTACGTGTGTTAGCAGGGGTAGAGACATCTGAGACAAAGTCTACATACACTGCAATTTGTTTATCCAGTTATATACACCTCTCATTTGTCATGAGCAATGCTCTTATTTTCAGAACACTTGGTCAGAAGTTTGAAACCAAGGTGCCACATGTGTCTTAAGGCAGAATCTCAAGACAGAACAAGCTTTTCTTCACAATTATTCCTGCTGGAGAGCCTTTAAATATTTTTTCTCCCATGGTTAGTTCTAAGAAAGAATTCCATACACATAAAGAAACCTACAAATGAAAGTATAGCAGTCATTCCAAGACTAAAACTATACTAAGGAATGGACTCATCAGGTTTGCAATACTGTGCTCTGATGTTATCGATCAGTATGGCTCCCAATGGCTTCTGTGTTGGGTTGATCTGTTGATGAACTATTATACATTTTCCTTTAGCTGCTTCTAAAGCATACCCATATTTAAATGTCTCTCGATTCTACAAAACAGAAAAGAGTATTTAACCTGTATTCACGTCCTCCTTCAGAGTAACAGAATAATAGCAGAAGACAGAAATTCTGTAAGTGCAATAGTTCCATTCTTTCACTTAATTTAACCATTTTATAAAAGTTGGAAGCCACTGACATGAATTCAAATACAATTTTTCAGTTATGGTAATGCAGCATCTCAAACTAAGTTGATGACAGAATGTCAAGATTCTTATTTGCAAAATTCATGCCTTCTAAAGATACTTGTACTTCATTTTAGTAAGAAATTTACATCTGAATACCCTCCAAGGCAAGGTCAAGTGCTGGTTCATTGTAAAAAAAACTGTCGCAGGTACCAACCACAGCCAGTCTCTGATAGTGCAAGGCCCAGCACAACCTGAATAACCAACCCCTAGGAGTGGGAAATGCTCAGGTAATCAGCTCTCTGTTGCTACAATGACAGTCCTGACTACACTGAGTGGTTAATTAAGGCCAACTAGTCATGGCACCCATGCATGGTTTATATCACTTTCCTTCTTTTAGACCACAAACCTGATCTAGAACATAATCAGCAGGGCCACTTTCACCCTCCTTCATCTGACAAAGGTCTCTGTGGGATTTAAAAGAAATGGAGACCAGATCTTGAAAAGGACATTGCACTCAATCAACTTCAATCTTTCTTAGTGAGTTATAGCAGAGAAAATGCCAGCATGAAGACACTTAGTCTAATTTATCATTAATGGGTATGATTTAAACTAGAAAATGTAAATCTTCTTTAAACTCCTGTTCCTGAAGTGTTATGTCTCTAACAAATGTACAGCAAGGATTGTTTATTCAAGCCAATGCAACCTTCTCATGAAGGTGAGAGTTGGGACAACTCAAAGGTATAAAACATGCTTTTAAGAAGCTAATGCCCTTTTCCTGCTCTTCCCAATAAATGGCATGTTCTAAAGTCTAGGTACCAAACGTAGGCTGCCTGCCCACTCACTTTAAATGAAACCTTTCTTGTTTCCACTCTGTGTAGAATTGCCTCTGTTTCAGCAGCCTGTGTTCCCTGTGAAGTGTGGGATGCTGTGATAAGCCCCACAACTTGATTCATTAAGAGGGAAACCATATCTCAGTCTGCTCTCTTCTTTTCCATCAGAGGCTCTTATCACTACCAAGCTGCCCTTGGTGCCGCTAATTTATCTTTTCTGTCCCAAGAAGAGAAGGAAAAGAAACTCTGATTTTGTCTCAAATCTTTTGATTAGCTGGGTGCAAGTCTGATAGCCCCATCTTGCCAGGAAAGTAGACTTAACCACGTGTGTAACCTCCAGGCTCCACTACAGTGTTTTAATCCTTTCCTAGCTGCCAGCAGGACAGAGTTCCAGCCCTCCCTCCAGTATGCCCTGTAACAATACAATTTAAACCGATGGATCAAAGAGACATCAATGGACCTGAATCAGCCTCACTATTCCTACCTCTGTCAAAGCCCTTTTCAGTACTGTTGAGCTATTTCTTTCTCAAGCGTCTCCACAGCTCTATAAGTGTACTGGCAGAAGTAGTACATATTAACAAAGCAAGCAACAGCTTTTTTTTTGTTGTTTGTTTGTTTGTTTTGGAGTATTTATTCCCCATTGTATTACTTTCCTTCACTATTTGTTTTTGGTTCTTGAATTCCCTTTCTATCTCATACATTCTTGCATTTTACATTCAGGGAATGTTGCAGAAAGGCAGTATTTAAGACTGAAACCTAGAGCCACAGAAGCCCATTATTACATTCTCCCTAACTCAAATGGAGCCAAGTTTTCCTCTTGAACGCAAAATTTTTAGAATAATAGCCAAACTATTCTACAAACAGATGCCAAAAGTAAAATTCTTGTTCACTCCACTAGAGCCAGGTTCTCATCCTGAAAGCAAATACTTTAGAATAATAGCCAAACTACATTTTTCAAATGTTTAAATAGATTACTGTATTACCCGATGCACTTCAGGTGTAGCAAGGATACACAATAAGAAAAACAAATGTGTAATAAAGCAGCAGGTTTTGCTTTAATATCATACTCATGCCCTTCAAACGTCAGTTGCTCAACTTCATCTTTGAAGTCACTTCTGAACAGCGTAGCGCTTTTATCAAATAGATGTTTGTAAAATTGAAGTTGCATTTATTATAAGACTGAAGATTCACAGAACAGATTTGGGGGCTTGCCTGTAGTTAATGGCAAGTGTTTTCAACAAGAGATGTACAGCATATAAGCACACACACACATTCAGCTCTGCATATTCTCACCAGAAATAAATTTGAGGTTTTAAGTGGGGCATGTTATGGGGGGATGGGAAGCTCAAGGAAGAGAACACCAATAACCAGACAGAAGGGAATAATCCTGCCTTGGACAAAGTCTTGTCCACCTCCAGACTCCATCACACAACTACTGTCAGATTTGGTGCCAGTATGAAAAAGAGACAAAGGAAAATGCTTGTTTGCCTTTCAGCCAAAGAATACAAAGTGCATGTGGTTTAATACAGTCCTTTTTCAAAAGGCTCCCTGTGTTTCTGAAACATTAACAGGGATTTACAGTAGCTCTCACGTGTTCAAATGTCAGCTGGTTTTATTTGTCTACAGCCCACTTGTTCTTTTTGCTGTCAGGCTGAGAATCAGTTGGGTTTGAAACACTTCTTGCTCCTTTTTAGTAAATGCAACATAAAGGTGTCAAAGGGCTATCTATTTATTCCATATTGACATTGTATTTTTACCGACTTTTTTTTTAACAAGAGCTCCATGTGTTCTCTATGAACTACCATTTGTGGAAATATTTTTGCCATATACCTTGTTATTCTCAGTGCTCCAATGACTTATCTTTACATGGATATTTCATCCTTACCAGTGTGGAAGAGACAGTAAAATTCCAGCTTTAAAAACATGCTGGGTTTTTATTTCATTCTATTGTATCTGTGTTTCTTCCATTCTCACTACTCAGACCCAACATTTTTGACCACACCGGTAACTTGAAATCCCACTTTCTCCTCCCTTCGTGGTTCCTAGTGGACTCTCTACCACTTTTTGTCTCATGTAAGCGTATGTCTGCCCTCTCATCAGGGAAGCCTCACCGATGATGCCCCGATGCCGCCAGCGGCGCGCTGAGCGGCCCCCGGCCGGCGGCAGCCGCAGCACCTGCAGCCGCAGCGCGCC
>VZRL01006105.1:216640-331935 GCA_013397895.1 Origma solitaria
CGCACGATGCCGCTCCACGGGCTCCTGCCCCTTTGTCTGCTCTGCCTCCAGGCTGCGCTACCGCTCCGCGGCCACGGCGGCCGCTACGCCGGGTAAGTGCGCCCGTCCCCGCTCCGCCCGGGGCCGGCACCGCGACCGCGCTCCCTCCGCTCCGCCGGCCAGCGCCGGACCGTGTCTGCGTGTTCGGCGTTCCTCCCGCCCCGACCGGGTCGCGGGCTTCTTTGATGGCAGCTGTAGCATGTAGTTCTTGAAGGAGGTGCTGCGAGTCTCTGCTAGCCAAAGGAAGGATGCTACACTGGGGGAAAAGAAAAAAAGTTTGAGTGTCCTTGTAGAAAAAGAAATTGCGGTTTTACAGGGGGGGATATGAAAGGTTTTGCCGCTACACCGTGCTCTGAGATGAAGATTTGTATTTTCCTTTAGGATACTATTGTACTGGAACTTAAAATCGTTTCAAAAAGTTGAACAGTGTGCAGTTACATTAGTGAATGCATAAGAAGTTCAAGCAAGAAGGGAACTCTTCTGTAAGCAAGTGAAGACTAAAATTTTCTCATGTATTTCAAGCTAGCCTTTTCTATTTTTTTCAATGGGAGTTCAAATTTGTGTTAGAAAGGGAAAGATTGAGCTAAGTAGTTGTAAAAGGCAAACTGTGGTATCATTGCTAGGTTTTGCCTCCAAAGCGTATGTCCTTTACCCAGTTTAAAGACTTTGTTTTTCATAAGTATTTAACATAGCAAGTTTATAAGGCAAATGAAAAGGCAGTCAAATATAGGAGCATTAGAAGCCAGTGGCATGTGTCAATATACAGCATAAAATTCGTTCAAAGTGACCAGCAAATTTGTCAGGATAACCACACCTCTCTGCAGAAGAGCTGTATTATTCTTTTTATTTTATTGGAGTAGCCAAGCCAGGCATAGAAATTCCCCTACTAAAATGAAGTTTAAAAAAACATTCCCTAATCTTCAAGGATTTGGTAATGTGATATGAAGCCATTCACCCCTGGGTCACTATTAGTGGTAGAAAGTAGTTAAACACTTGACAGCTGTTTCGCCATCTCTGTTCAGTTCCTCGGGTCCCACTATCTGTCTGCTCTATGAAATCAAACAGACCATCACAGTCAGGAGTCCTTCTGACAGTGCCAGGAAGCAGTGGGACAGAAAACGGAACTGTTCTTTAAAGCCAGGGTCCTGCTGTAAGTTTTGTGCAACGGCACTGTTCTCTCTGGACCCATGGCACAGGCATGGTCTCTATGGTCTTGAACTTTTTTTTATTCAAGATTGCATTTAGTTTGTTTCCAGATGACATTGAGATGAATAACATATTGTCAGTGCTGTTGCTTAACTTTTTCTGAATATTAATTATGTGAGTTATCTACTAATTGATGTGTGAGATATCAAAATACACAATTTACTGTCCTCTAGGTTTAAGTGGCATCATCAACTATAATCAGGTTGGTTCAAATAGAATAATATGCATGAAAATCCAAATGTTGTACCTCTGTTCATTTATGTAACCCAATAATTTTGTTCAAAGTTTTAAAAATTATTTGCTTGTTTCAGAATTTCATATCCCCAAAGTGACATGTGAAAGACCCGACCCGCCCAAGCTCTTTGTTGATCCCTGTTTTAGAAGCTTTGGCTCTAAAAGCTTTTGGACTCTAGTCCAAAAAAAATGTCACTTCTCATTAGCTTCCAGAAGTTGGGCAAGAAAATCATTGCTCAAAAAAACCAAACAACCAAAAAAAAAAAAAACCCCAACAAAAACAAACAAACAAAAACCTCCCCTAGAGTTAATTATAAAAACCCTTGGCCAACAGGCAATTGTAGTAGGGGGCCAAGATACATTTTAAAGCCTTGCTGAAAATGTGGTCAATATTTGAAACAGAAACCGGAATGTGTACCACATGTGTATCATGAACTGGAAAAACAGGCTAATATTTTTCCCACTCTATTAATATTTTCCATTTCAACTATCTTGGCATTATTTGTGTCAATAAAAGATGATGGAAAGTTAATTTGAAATGGGAAGAAGGTTTCTACAGAATTATGAATGTATCTTGTCCATCTATCATCATCCTTGGCAGGATCATTTAATTTCTTCTGTGTGTGCCATTGATTAGAAACAGTTGAGCAAGTATTGCCATTACTACTGAACCTGTCACTCAAGGGGAAAAAATTTTGGTAGGGTTTTTTTGAGAAAGCCATTTAGAAGGTGAGTATTTTGCTAATGTTCACCATTTGAAGGGGTGTCCCAACAAACTGACTTCTTTTTGTGCCAAGAAACACCTGTGAATCCTAGTAATTTCTATTGTGTCACAAGCTGTACCATAAAGGGAAAAGGCAGAAGTATAATTAGGGCAAATGAATGAGAGAAAAAAAAGAGAAAAAAAAACAATAAAAAAAAAGTAATGGAAACATTTCTCATAAACTTAAGTCTGCACTAGGAGGCACATGCAATTGTAACTTTTAGTTGGGGACTCAGACCTAAGACAATTAACTGGCACTGCACATGTTTCTCCAAACTCTGTCGCAGGCTAGGTATGCCATATGGACCCATTTTTAAGTAAATGTGTTCCAGATACCTTTGGGAAGTCAGCAAATAGTTGGGGAATCTCATCAAAGAGGAAGAAGCACTCATGCCCGCCGAGCTCTTGGAAAGAGTGAGGGACATTTGTATTTGCCTTCTGCCTCCCACAAAACACAGGAGTTCAACCTTCTCTGTGCCCTTGTGCCTGAAGGAACTCAAGAGGAGCTCTCTAGAAGACACTGCCAATCAGCCACCCAACAGCAAATGCAAAACTATACTCACACATGTGTTTTTCCTTCCTACGTTTTTATGTTCTGTACAGAGCTTCCAGGGGAAGCGAATGAGTGGGACACACACACACACACACACATCAGGGTTTGGACAGAGTAGAAGTGGAATATTCAAGAGGTTTTTTTCAGGAGGCCATTACTAGATCAGATGGGGGCAACAGATAACCAAATTTATGGGAACAGTTTAAGTTCCTGAAATAACCAAGTAAGCTAGAACTCTTTGGTCTCCAATAGAAAGAATTTGGGCTCTAAGAGATATCTACAATGTTTGAGTGACATGGACCCAGTAGATAAGGATAAACTGTTTGTTCCAGTTACAGGAAGCAGGAGACATAAAACTAATTTAGTAGGAACCTTTCGATAGTTTTACAGAGTAGAGTGCTGGAGCAGATGGAGTTTTGTGAGGGTTTTTTACCAAATACTTTTTACCAAATTTTACCAAATTCAGGTGTTCTTCCTACTGTTGATAATCCCATGAAAGAGATGGCTTCTGATTAGCAGGCCAAGATTCCTTAGAATGGAAAACATCTCTCTCATTTTTTCTTTAAAAAGCACTACTATGATCTTCAGTTCATCTACCTCCACCTGTACATGATGCCTTGGCATGTTGCCTCCAATTTCTCCCCCACTTTTTGTTCTTCCAGAGCCTTTTCAGAAGTGTTCCTCATCTCACCTCTTATCTCACTTGCAAATGACCAAGTGCAGGCAAAGGCTGAAATAACTTACCCCGTTTTTCTCTAAGGTTTTTGTTGCAAGATTTGGAATCTTTTTAAATATCTGATCATGATAACTCCTCCAAAATGTTATTCTTTGGTGGGTTGCAGTACTGCAGATAATTATAATTTCTCTTGGTCCGATGAAGGCTATGGTACCTGCTTACTGTGTTAACAACCACATAAAATAAACTGGGAAATGTGGAGGTGCCTAAGCAAGGAAACTGAGAACAGTAAAAGAAATATTCTGTAATCCAAGATATAATATACTCCAGCTACTGGGACATGACATCCAGAAAATTGCATAAACCAACTGTTCCCATAGATAAGGACAGATAACAAATCTGAGAGCATTCAGCAAATTTCAGGTATTTTAATGCCCATTAATACCCCTACATACCATAACTAAGTATCTCTGATCCCACATTACCTTACACACAATGGCTGGCAATTGTTCTGTCTCATGGAAAAAACACATGGGAGTGTGACAAAAAATGAGTTGCTGAGGGAATTGAGAAGTGGAAAGGAACTCCTCCTGTGCTATTCCCTCTGCAGATTTTTTCCAAATGTTTTAATCAGGGACTAAAACCTCTGCTATGTAAAAAAAGTTCTTTCTCCCTGCTGCTCAGCTCTGCATCCCCACCCCCAAGTCAAAGTAAAATGTCATGAACACAACTGGCAGAAAAAAAGCATTTGGAAAGTACACCACCAGCATGAGATGGAAGGTAATCACATTCATTCAGATGAAAACCAAACATAGTGCTTCTCTGGATGGTGTCAGGGAGCTTCTAAGAGTTGATAACCTGTGAGCTCTCAAGCAAAAACAATTCTAAGTATCGTTTTTTTCAAATAACCAGTAATTCTGTAGTCTAAGCACCACTGAGTCCTAAAACTAGCACAGATCAGTGAAATCCACAACAGCTCTGGGACCACTTACCTATTCTTGTCCCAGCCACAGCTCTAATTATGTGCTTTCTCATTACCTGATAGTCCCCCTGCACAATAACATTTATATTCTCCTACGGGAAAAAAAAATACTGTCAAGTTTTGATTATTTTTCTCCTCTATGTCCAAGCATGATAAATTTACCTTTTAAATCTTCTCTGCCCTCCTCATTACAAATGAGAAATAAGAAGTGTTTCAGTTGCTCTTTCTTTCCCTCTTTTACTTTCTTTCTTAAAATAATTGGAACAGCAGTATATGGCTGCACTTATTAGGGGAAGTGCATGTCAGGCAAGGAGGCTCCCAGTTTATTGTGGCTGTGTCTAAACTGCTCTGCAGCTTCCTGTCACCATGTGAGCCTGGTCCCTGTACTTACCAAACTGGGACACTGCTGCCTGGTGTTGTGGTTTCTGACCTCTGCAGGTGGAGGTGATGGGGGAAAAGCATGGGAAGTAAGGGAAGACATAAAATACCAAGACATGGGCAAAGCTTGCACCCATACTTAGGAGCTCTGAACCCATCCTAGGTTTCCTACACTGTATGCAACCTATGGCCTTTCAATAAGAATGAGTCTTTTGGAAGTGTAAAAGCAATTCTAGTGAACACTTACACTTTCCTCGTTTTTTAAAGTGTGTATGTTACACATGGGAATGTAGTATATTATTAAAGAAAATCATGTTCAGGGTTGAATCCAACAATTGTGTTCTGCAAAAAAACCTGGGATACATCTAAGGTATACTTAGAAAAATGTTGCTTAAAATGATACTTAAAAATAAGGAATTCACATAGAAAATCTACCTAGACCCTCAGTCTAAAGCATCCACTTTGAATATGCCAGTCTTGTGAAACTAAGCAGGCAAAGAAATACAGCTTTTCCCAGAGCTTCTGGTAATAGTTGCAGTGAATTCCAAAGCTCCCACTTCTACACTATAGTCACCAGATGCTGCTGCTCTGAGTTCGCACTGCCAGAGTCACTCATAGGCTTCTTAAAATGAAGTTCTCAAATCTGAGTGTTTTGTACAGGGCTTAACAAGCACTTAACGGGACAGACACTATATAAATTACATACATGTTGGGTTTTTTTAATTAAAGAAAAAAGGACTCTAAAATATGTGAGCAATTCAAGCAAAAGACAGTGGGGCCTACTTGTAGTCCAGAAGGAAACTCATGGTTCTGAAAGGAACAAATTTGAAAATGGGAGGCTAAAAATCTGCTTTTATTGAATATGTTTCTAATAATTTATAAGGAATCCTTAGTTTCATACACTGCATAGGACTGTATCCCACAATGCACAATAAACAGGATCCCAAAGTCTCATCTCCTGAAACTCTAGTATCTGTAAAAATGTCATTTATATGTCTGAAATGGCCTTACATGGTCAAAATGCTGTAGGAAACATTTATTGTTGCATCCAGTTGAAGGTGAATGGACATCATCAATCACCTCTCACTATCTCCAGGGGGTAAACTCTGTCATCTCTGTTTTGCAAAATGGCTCTTCACGTATGTTTTCTCCTTAATTTTACTTCTTTACATAACAGAAACTGTACTCCCTCCTCTGTGGTAGAACATAGTATTCAAGTGGGCAGTGTGTGCATAATGTTCACCCAAAAGTCAAGAAATAAGCAGTTATATTGGTCATATACTGGACATCTCTTCAGTTCTCCTGTAAGCAATACCTGCTGTGGGCATGCATATAGCACTAAAAACTGAAAACAGCAGTGTAGGACACCAGTCTATTTTTACTGCTTAGACCATACAATTTGTTTTGCTTTCAGGCAGGAGATTAAAAGAATTTTTCTCCAGTTTGACCCTCTACACAAAAATAAAAATAGGCAATAATTAAAAATAAACAGCATTGTTACTGTCCCCTGTCCACTTAGCTTACATATTTATGTTATCAGTATTGTTTTTCATGCAGAAAACAACTTTACATGGAACCCGTACTCTCTGTTCTATTTATAATAAGCAGGTTTAGTTGGAAAATGAGAACCAATAATTACAGTTATACGTTAGACCTCTCTCTGAAAACCCTGCTGTGGGAAAAACAGTACTTTTTCTGGCCTCAGATTTGCAGGAAAGAATCCACAGTCAGCAAAATTCTGGAGACAATTAAACCCAATTCTATTTTTTTTTCCAGTTAATTATGATTCTGCTTTAAAGGCTTCATTCGCATGACTGTACATGTGGGTTCAAAGCTATGGTTCTGATTTGATGTTGGTGTTACTGCAAAATGTGGATGAATTTCAAGGGTTACTAATTACTAATTTGCACCTCAGTATATCAGATCAGAATCAGACCTTAAACAGACTGTGATTTTAAGGAAAATATCTGCAAAGAAAATTCAAATTCTGCATTTTGTGCAAGACACCTGAGGGTAGGTAAGCCTCACTCTGAGGCTGAAAAGATACGCTGAATTGAAAAGATACTCAGACCAACAACAGGATGGGGACAGTAAATTCCATTTTTTCTATTATTTTGCACCCTGACCTTGCCAAATGAGGAGGATGGGACGGGTGCTGGAATCCAGCAGTGGACAGAGAGCATGACCCCATTCCTTGATGCCTGTGTCTGCTCCATACAGGCTGAATGCTCTGGAGAACAAATCTCTGTTGAGCCTCCTCTTCCTTTGGGGAACAATGGGACTTAAAGTGTATTTATTTAAAGAGAATCCACATCATAAAGTTACTGGACAAAATAATACACAGAACAGCATTTTCTAAAGAGAAGATGTTCTAGATTGCTTATATACAGCCATGGAAAAAACCAGATGTAACGTATCAAATCAAACCAGTTTTTCTTTATGTTCTGCAGCTCAGTTAAGGCCATGGTACAGGGGAGACTACCACAGCAGGACCTTGAAAATGAGTTTGTAGGGAATTTATTATAGTAAAATTATTCTAAGAAAAACTCTGTTTCTTATGTCATACTGTATTTCAAATATCTTCAGAATTATGATGATACAATTATCAGCACCTTATGGCTGACTCAGAGATAAAAAAAGAGGCTCTTTATAGTTGAGATTTAAAATAAATGCTGGACATTCACAGCCCAGAAAGCAAATCATATCATGGACTGCATCAACAGAAGTATGGCCAGCAGGTCACGGGAGGTGATTATGCCCATCTACTCCAGTCTCACGAGACCCCACCTGGAGTGCTCCAGAGCACTCAGCTCTGGGACCCCAACATAAGAGGGACATGGACCTGTTGGAGCAAGTCCAGAGGAGGGCCACGAAAATGGTCAGAGGATGGGAGCATCTCTCCTGTGAGGAAAGGCTGTGAGTTTTGGGGTTGTTCAGTCTGAAGAAGAGAGAACTCCAGGGAGACCTCATTGCTGCCTCTCAGTACTTAAAGGGAAGTTATAAGAAAGATGGGGACAAACTTTTAGCAAGGCCTGTAGCAATAAGACAAGGGGTAATGGTTTTAAACTAAAGAAGAGTTGATTTAGACTAGATAGACGAAAGAAATTTTCTACAGTGAGGGTACTGAAACACTGGAACAGTGTACTGGAACAGCTCTGGTTGCCCAGAGCTCCATCCAACCTGAAGGTTTCCAGCGGTGGATGACCTACACCTCTCTGGGCAACCTGAACTAGTGAAAGATGTCCTGGTGGGGGCGATGAAGTAGATGGCTTTTAAAGGTCCCTTCCAACTGAAGCTATTCTAAATTACTTTAGCGGGCCCGATGAAAAACTGGTGCACTCTTTGATTTATTCCACCCTACTCCTACCAAGATTACCAGCAGATGCTACTCTGAGGCTGCAGTGCAGGCATACAGCCAAACCCTGCTAACCCACACTAGTGGCCACCTGCTGCCAGGGCAGTCGATTGTGCTTCTGCTCTTCCAGATGTGCAGCCTCTGCTCAGGGTCCGACACTCCTCTGCCTACAGCAAGACAATTCCAGGAGCACTGAGAGCAGAAAAAACACTTCTTCCTTTTTTTTTCCCTCTGGACTAATTGGCAGCTTTATCAGGTTGTGATCTGGCTGCTGGCTGCTCCTCTGTGTTTGTGCTGGCACGGGGAAGGGGCAGGAATGGCTTGTTTTTGGTGCCTGCCTGTGTACCTCGAGCCTGTCAGTGTCCCTATGCACATATGCACTGGAGACAAGTCTTCTGAAACCAGTTAATTTCAGGTTTGTATTCCAAGGTGCACACTGTGGGTTTACCTCAGCAGAATTTGGCTTCTTGATCTGTCCCAACTGCCAGATTCCTCTCCAGACCTATGTCAATGGAACAATCACAAATGAGCGTTTCAGACTTAAAGAGAGAATAGTAGGATGCTTATTTTCAAATAAGCACATTCTTGAAAATGCAAAACCAAAGAAAAATTGAAAGTTGGTGCTAACCATCATCCTGTGGGTTTTTGAAGTGAAGGGCCTTCATTATTCTTAATGTCTGAAGAAGCTGTGAGTCCTTCTTTCCATAACAAACAAGACTGATGTGATAGGGCCTCTATTTATTAAATAGCTTGGTGTTAGGCAAACAATAGCTATGACATGCCAAGAAAGAAGGGAGGACGTTTAATTAAGAACATTTTATGCAGAGCTCTTTTTTTGTCACAGTGCAGTTTCAACAGGGAAATAAACCTTGGGTTCACTTGAACTGTATAGCACAGGTAGCCAAGAACATGCTCTGCCCAAAATTTGCACCAAATCACAGGAGTCACCATGCAAGCACAATGCCAAGTCTGTGCTGGTAAGTCAGATCTCTCCACAGAGTGAGGCTGTGTCCTTGCCAGCAACACACAGAGTAGACATACCCAGCAGCACAGAGACAGCACAGCGTGTCCTTGTCCTGCTCCCTTATCAACAGGCTGGATCCCTGATCCATCTGCCTGTGGTAGCAACAATGGTAAAAAATGTAAATGGAGTCATTAGTAAAATATCAAATCTGAGTAATTTCCTTTCTTTGTGAAAAATGAAATAGTTTCACCTTTAGTTTGCTCAGCTGAGGTGCTTTAATTTTGCTTTTACCAGAAGCAGCTCTCTTAGTTTTGAAACAGTCAAACACGTAGTCATGTTTTGATATGGCCAACAAAAAGGCTTCAGAGGAAATCAAAGCATTTGTGTATAAAGGTTAAAGTCTTTTGTATTCACTATCCAGCAGCATTAAAATAATTACTGATGTATTTTCTGAAGCCTAGACTAGAATATTAACTGCAGTGAAATACGTAATTATGCAGGGTTTGATCACTACTGCAAGGGTTTTTTCTATTCCACGCTAAGTTGTCTTGAGTGGTGATTCTCCCTCTGAAGCAGCTGTGAGGAGGTGGAAACACAGGAACCAAGGGCTCCCCTGTCCAGACCAGGTCTTGTGAGGAGCCCTGTCTGCTTGCCATGGGCTGTGCAGGGTCTGAGCACATTTGGTGTATCATAACTCTCACAGGCCCTAGGCAAAGGAATATTATCTGGTCGTAGAATCACAGAACCATAGAATTGTTTCATTTATAAAAGAAGGTCACTGAGTCCAGCTGGTAACCTAACCCTGCAGAGTCCACCACAGAGCCGTGTTCCTAAACACCACATCCATATGTCTTTTAAAGACCGCCCAGGAATGGCTGAGAATCGTAACACAACCACTTCTCTGGGCAGCCTGTTTCAATTCTTGACAAACCTCTCAGTGAAGAAATTTCTCCATCAACATCTGTGAGACACATGACAAAGATGCTGATCTACTCTTGCCAGGTGATTCTGGGCTCCCACAGAGACAGAAATATGGGTTTTTCAGGCTTAGACTGTGTGAAGGAGGACTCAGGGGCTTCAGCCTTTCCTCCTGTCTGCAGCATATGTTTTTTGTCCCATGAAGTAACTATATCTTTCAAGGTCTTGCATCTAGCCTCACCTGCCAAAAATTCTGTATCAAATTAGAAAGTAGGTGTCCAGTGAGCTCAGGTGCTTTTGCAGTTCTGAAGCAAGTTAACAGATGTCACAGACCTGGAGACTACAGGACCAGCAGTGCCCCCCCTAGCACCCACTCCCTCTGTTCTTAGACCTTAGCCAGTGGGTGGCATGTAACCCACCAGTTATTTGTCCTATCTATATCCATCCCTCTTCCTTTGACCTATCACCTCTTCTCCATGAGATAACTGGCTTTTTTTTTTTCACTATATGATGAGCAATGGACAAAGGGGCACCTCAAAATTCTGGTAGCCAGCACAGGCTGCCCCTGCCTGGCCAAGGTGCAGAACATTTTGTAGTGGTTAGCGTGTATCACCCTCAAACAGGTGGGAAAACAGTACAGAAGCATAGAAAGATTAGTTAGCTTAAGCTTCTGGGTCGTTATGGAATAATGGAGTAAAGTCATTGTCCCACATATTAAGGAGTCAGCACAGACCAATGCTCAGGATTGAGGTAAGCTGTATGAGGCTTAACTTGTCCCTCTTTTATGAGGGACAACCTCTCCAAATCCTATGGAAGCTCCATGGTGGGATGGTGAGTGCAGGGCTCCATGGACCAGGAAAACCTGATCTTTTGCTTCTGCTGAATGAAACTGTACGAGTGAGGGCAAAACACAGAGATTTTAGCTTGTCAGATGAGATCAGTCCTACCAATTTGCATACAGCGAGACAGTGCCATGAAATAGTTTAGGCTATAGAATAGTTGAGAATATGGGATGCACACTGTGCTCTGTGAAATCTGATATTTCTGCATTGTTTGCCTTTAATCCAGTGACCATTATCTCTACTGAAAAAATACATGTGAGCTTTTATGTGTGGCAACTGCACTCGGGGTGGTCTTTGAATTAGAAGGCATTTGGTCGCAGAGCCTGCAGCAAGTCATGCGACTGCAGCCTGCACAGTTATATTGGGAAAAAAGAAGCAGGCAGGAGAGGAAAAGCCTTCTCCTGGATGGTTAAAGGGGGCAGGTCTGTGAAAACTAGATCTGAGGAAAGAGGTTTCTAATATTCAGCTGTATTTACTGTGAAGTGATATTAGCTGAGGGAAGAGACACACATTTTAAATGTTTATTCCACAAGTAATGGATCTATCAGGTTTCAGTTATCTCATTAGAGCTAATGAAATACAGTCTTAATGGAGTAGCTGATAGCTGGCCAATAAAAATGCAAAATAATAATTCTGTTAAAACATACAATAATTAGAACAAGCAGAAAAAGACTTCATGCAGAAGGGAAATGCAGGGATCTTACTGGGAGGACCAGTTTTACAGCACACAATGGAAAAATTAATTATTGGGGTGTATGTAGCAACAAAAGTCCCTCTGGTTCACTGGAAAACATTACTTTTTTCAGGAGAAAAAAACTTACACAAACTTCAAGAAAACAAAGGGGGAGTTTTTAAATTAGTTGTTGTATAAAGAACTTTGCTTCTTACAAGAACAAATAAATGGGTAAATTTAAGGTAATATTTTTAAAGTTATAAAATTACGTAGAAAGTATTTATTTCTATACTGCATGGCTATAAAACACCAGATGCTGTACAATGAAATGATCTCAGAACAAGACTGGAATTTGTTGTCTGTGAGGAACACACAGATGCTTGTTTTTAGCAGTGACGTCCTGCTCATAAAACAGGAACGACAAACGCTCTTCACTGCATTCAAAACTTGTGTCCCCATTGCGTGTGGGATTTTGTTGTTTTAAGCTTAATTATTACTCATGTGAAACAAGAAGGGAGAGTTTCAAATTACAGTTTATGAAGAGAGAAGTAGGAGTTGTCCTATGTTATATTAAGGATTAACTGAAGGAAATGTTGCCTCTTGGTTGAGCTTAGCAGCCAAAGAGGCCTTTGCTATTTTGGCCACACACTGCCCTGATGTATGGCTTAGGTCGCTCCTCTCTGTTTTACAAGAGCAAAAATGGAAGCCGGACAAAAAGATACATTTTTCTATTGTGATGGAAAAAACCAAAATTCCGATACAAACACAAAGTATCACCTCATATATTGTGCTGCTTCTTGCATAATATAAGTTTTTGGCAGCTTGTTCTCAGCCATGGAGCATGCCAACTTCATTTTCTATGAAACTTTATGTAATGGTAGCTGGTCACAAAAAGAGTATAATGCGAAAGAAGCTGCAGAAATATGGAGCCAACAATTTAATGGTTTTGTAAAGCTCTACATTTGTGTGGTATTAATTGACATAGCATATCAAGTGTAGTTCAAAATGCACATATTTTACCCATTGCAGCTTTATAGACTGAAATAATTGCAAATGGAAATGAATTCACCTTATGAATTTATCCTGGTGTACAATGTAAAAAATGCAGTTTAAATTTTAATTGATAAAAGCAGACAGTGTGATGCTGGCTGGATTTTTTAAAACAATACCAAAAATAAACACAGCTCCATATCTAGGTTCTGAATTTACTGTTTAGTGGACATGTGCTTTTGCTGCTAATTTCAAAAAACCCTTTTGTTTGCAATTTTGATAAATCCCATTCCTTCAGGCATATCAATTGTCCTTTTCTAGGAGAAAATTCAGAGCAGAACTGAGGTTCAATATTGACCACAGGTTTCATAATTTTTGCATTCAAGATAGCATAGCACAATACAAGCATTATATATTTTTTCATCTGAAATTTCATCTCACTCTTCGAGACCATTTCAGTCAAATTGAGCTACATCTGATTTACCTGCCAAAAACTCAGCAAAATTAGATAGACCAACCAACCTTGCCCAGGTCAGCATTTCACCTTTAAATGGGAGTTAGAAACTCTGTCTCATGAAAACACTGGGTGCTACAGCAGCAGCAGGAGATTTTTAGTGAAAATGATGCTTGGGGGACATATCTTGGCAAGCAGCAGCTCCCTGATGGAAATAACATTTTGCATCAAAAGTTCTCTCACAGAAGGCCCATGTACATAATTTCTGAGCTGTCTTTTTCAAAGAACCTTTCCTTTTGCTGGCTGTGCAGGTGCTGAGCTGAGATTACAGCCTGCTGTGTAAAAACCTGCCCCTTTTCCCCATACCTGCCTCTCAGTTCTCACTCCCCTTCTACTTCATTGTCCTCGTGTCTCCTCGTAAACAGCCTGCAGAGCCATTCTGGGTAGGGACTGAGGTATTTTACTGCCTGCTGGCTCAGCACATAATTCCAGGTCTTTGTTGTTGAGTGACTGCAGTATAATCAGGCAACAGCAGTTTCAGCTCTAAAACAGGTCTTTGGGACACTGGGCCCAGCCAGTATGATAAATAGCAGACGTATACAGGTGAAAATAAGCTCAACAATTTTTTATTATTATGAATGTTTCCAACTTAGGGATTTGGTTTCAGTTGAACAGAAGGCAAGAAATGCTGATTTGTTTAAGGAGCTTGCAGCTCTCTTCAACATTTAATTAATTTTTGTGAGTTATTGTGTCAAGAGAGATCTTAAATCATACTTAGGAAATTTTCGTAAAGTATCAACAGACAAAGCTCTGTTTTGTAATATGTTGAGTAGATGTGAGCAATGCTGAGAAATAACTGATACCTGAGTGCAAGTCTCCACTGACACCCTCTGAATTTGCTATCCTGTTCTCCTGGATCCCCTTGGATTTTCTTGGTGTATTTGCTTGGGTTTAGTAGTTTTCTCTGTGTGAGAGTTGGAAATAGGAATCAAAAAAGAGGAGCAAGCAAGAGGTCATAAACAATAGCTCTGAGGGACATTATCTACCCTCTTCATTTCAGTCCAATGTAACACATCCTGGATGAAGTTGATAGCAATGTCCTTTTTCGCTCAAAGTTGTGAGTATATTTTTATACCTTCACACAAATATGTACATCATTATCCCTTATACCTCCAAACCTGTTAAGTCAAAGCAACACACACAAAGGTAACTGTCTTTCATACAGAAAGTATGAGCAGCATGATGTCATGCAGTCAGGTAGACTAAACAATTTGTCTTTTGTAGATAAAAACTATAAAACCTTTAGAAACATTTACTGTATCAGGTATCTGATGAAAATTACAGTAATAAATCTGAGATGATGTAGAAACTGCATTCCCTGGACAATTACAGAATGCCCTAGGCATTTGCTGTCTGCCTGCTCTTAGGCAGAACATGTTTACACCATGTTTCATTAATCCAACTTCTACAGCATGGAGAGGTTTATTCCAAGACCATAGCAGTGAATTTTCTAAACAAAATGAATGACATAAAACCTCAAATGGCCAGTTTGGTATTTCAGTGAGAAAGACACAGCACTTAAAGGAGATCTCTGCATTTGTGGTTTGTCATAGTTTAGCAAACTAGACTCCAGACTGATGTTTAACAAATAATCAGTGTGGTAATGCTCTTTAACAATCAAGTAATAAACAAATGTAGTGGCATGTCTGAAAAAATCGGTTGTAAGTTGTTTTAACAGTGCATAAAACATTAGCTTATTACCACAGATGTCACATGGCTCCATCACGGAGAGTGGCACTAACAGGACTTTGCTGTGGGTTGTCAGTGCCCTGATTCTTTCCGAGCAGCCCCTCCATCATCCTGCCTTCTTCCAGGACAAGAGCTAAAATCATCATGTCACATTCAGTGACTATTCAGTGACTATTCTGTGCCATGATTCAGTTGTAGCCACACCTTGAACTTTGAGAATACAGAGTCGCTGCTTTGCTAGTTAAGAGTTTTGGGAAAACAGCCAAGGTACTGCAGGGAGGTTTTGATGGAATTATAACAATGAAATCAGAATCCAGCCAACATGAATGTTCCTTAATTTGAGGAAAAAGTGATTACTGGAAAAATAGGTGAAATTTTCACAGGTTTCTGTTCAGAGCATTAAGCCTTTTTTTATCTCTGAGGAAGTAAAAACCTTACCATCTAATAACAGCTCTGGCTTTTTTGTTTTGCAGAGCTCCTCAAAATAGATTATGTTTCTTTTCTTGGTAACATAAGGGGCTCCCAAACCCTACTGCATTATTTTCCGGCTTAAAGAATATTTTTCATTTCCCACTTTTCCTTCAAGCTTACAGCTTTGTTGTTGCTTTAGATAAAGTAAATAACACTGCCATCTGATTTTCTGATTTTTTTTTATTTAGCTATTGAATTGCTGGGGAAAAACACAGACATTGATTCAGGAACCTGCATACTTCTGGGCGGCATTGGCTAAGAAAGTTCATGTGTTGAACAGATGATAGTAAACCAAAATGTTTTCTCTAGAAGTTACTAAATTCTCCGAAGTGAATGAAACCATAATGTATTTTAATTCATCTTAATTCATGCTGTGATGAGAATTTCCCAACCTCACCCCACATTTCTATACAAATATTTGTATTACCTAGCCATAAACTGGCTTTATTAAATGAAATAAGACACTGTACTCAATTTTACAAACATTTCTCCATAAATTAAGTCATATTGGTAACAGATTTTGAACCCAACTAAGCCCAAAGAACTAGAAATAGTAAGATGAGCTATTTAAAGGGTCATTTTTGTGTGTGTTTTAAATTGCCAAGAAATAACTTCAACTTTTTGTTTAAAAAAAAAAAAAAGAAAAACCAAAGAACTTTTAGGTATGATGGTGATCAAAATACCTCACATTAAATTGTGCATGTTTTATGGTGTACTTTTTGGATATCAATCACAGGACCCATAAGCAAAGAGTCAGTGAAGGACAGAGAGTCTCCCAGGCATGACACATCTGGTTCTTTGGCAGCCTAAACAGATTTTGTATTGCCAGCTTTAAATTGGGCCTTTGAGTTTGCCACATGCTTTATCTGGTGATGGGCTGCCTGGGCTGCCATGTGTTCCTAGTTGCAGCAGCTTTAACATTTAATATTTAGGTTTATTCCCCTCCCTTCTCTCTCTTGAGAGGACGTCGGTGCAAGCAAACCTTCACCCCAAGCCCTCACACTTAGGGCTCATGGCCTTGCTCTTCTAAGCCTCTAAATATGCATTTCTAGTTGGGACTGGGACAAATCTAGAGTACTGCAAGAATTATGATCCTGCATCACCCACAGCTCTACACTCACAGGCATTCAAAAGGAGCAGTTAGAGAAGATTTCCCATCTGTGCAAGATTCTTAATGCATCCATTGACTGGTCAGAAACTTCTCAATTGCTTTTTTTACTAAATGAAGACTCCATTATCAGCAATCTATTCCTAGAGGAAGTCAGCTGCAAACTGTATTTGTCAGTTATAAAAATGAATCTGGAATCGACTGGGTGTGTCACCACAGGTTGTAAATGGACCCATTTGTGTGTATCTTGATTAAAGGTGTTCTGCAAAGAAGTACCTTTTTGCTTTTAGTAGTAGATGGAATCTGCTGTTAGAAAAGAGTCTTGATTATCTCCTGGATGTTAAGCTCTAATAAAACATAAAATTGCTTAAAAGGACCATCAGTAATTTCCAAATTAAGTGATATAGGAAATAGAGGAATTGAAATAGAGTTCATTCTTGGTCTATTCCATTTCTGGATTGATTACAGCATCCTAGTAGTCTTCCCCCTACATCTGACACTTCAGTCTGTATACAACATACCTAAAATTATGGAGTCTGTTTTATTCATGCTGTTCATAAGAATTACCTTTTTTTTTTTTCTGCTCAGACTATGCAATCAAAAATATTTGAAATATGATGGAAAATAAGTCCCCACTGTGAACCTATATATTCAAAGCCAGCAGGTAGATAGACTAATGTTTTTGTTTTCCCATATCCATAATTTCTTAAACTTCTCTTAGAGTCTGCTCAAACTGTTTGGACATTCAGTGTCAGCAGTGACTGGGAAGGCAGAGAAGCATCAGGCCAGAGGATCGCAGATGTCACTCAGCTCTGGCTCTGTGTGCTGTTTGTCACAGGTGCCACTGGCTGCACCACTGTGTTATGCTGAGTGACAGTGAAGTGTTTTCATACAAATGTCTTCTAAGCAGCCTTTCCCCTCACTGCCTCCACCTTCTTCACTGCAATCCCTGTTCTTGTGAAAACAGGGCTCCCACTTGGCTTCCAATTTAGTGCTTGTGTAGAAATTGCTACTGCCATCAAACCTCAGACCAGCAATGGGGCACAGAACGGATTATCAGTCTTTCATAATCTAATATAAAAAGCCATTGTAGTGTGGTATTGGTAATTATGCTGTTAAACTAATTTGAAAATCAATACAATAGTTTCACTTATGATGCTGATATCAGAGAGCATAAATAAAAGAGTTCTATTTCTTCCCTAGTGTTCACTGTGAATAGTAACATGACAAGGGAATCCAACAGCTACTCTGCTCTTCAGAGGATCCCCAAAGGCAAGTTTTAGATGCTGCTCATAAAGTGTGAGCATTAAGGAGACTTAGAGAATCGGGAATCTCTTCCCTTTCAAATCCAAAGTGACAGCAAATGGCAAGCTAGCAGCCACCCTGCTCTGCTCCCTAAACCAGCCCTGGATCTGGTGCATTCCTGTAATATACTGCATTTATCTGGTCATGGGTGACAGCATGGTCCTTTACAACAGTGACAACACAGCACCAGGATGCCACTTACTGCTGTGGCAGCTGTATCCAACTCTAGAAGATTACCAGGCCTCCTGTAGGCAAACAGCACCCAAAATACTCATCTACCCAGGGAATTAGGTATCTGTTAACTTCATCTGATAGCCTCTTCGTTACACAGTTTGTTCTCTCGGCAATTGATCTTCAGAATAAATGTGAAATGCAAACCTCAGAGCATTAAAGACCCCCTAAAATCTATCAAATCACTTAGTAAAATCCATCACTATGGGTTCAGACAGAATGCTTCCTAATTTAAGGCTGGCATTTATATGTTACTCTAAAATAGCTAAACATGAATACTGAAGAGAGAAAAGAAGATAGAAACATCAGAATTAGTAGTTAAACTTTTACATCACTTAATCTTAGAAGTTAGGTTAATGGCATGAGATTCTAAAATCTGTAAGAACAGGGGATTTATGGTTTTGCAAAAGATCTTTAGAAAGCTATACACATTCATAAATGGATCGTTAAAATATTTTATGGAGAAGTTTTGAAGACGAGTGCTTTGGTTTCATTGACACTTGCTTGAAACTGCAATATTTCACATGAGTCTAATGTGGAGCTGAGAAAGCTTATTTTACACATTTAAGTGTGTACTGACTTTGATAGCATTCAGATATCAACGCCTCTGTAACGTAGTGCCCTTGTAGGCAGAAAACATGTGTCAAGTAGAGCTGGTAAAAACAAAAGTTACTCTGTGTGTTTTTTGATTAAATTGGCCTTTGACAGAAAGAAATTTCTGTGAGGTTTTTTCATGCTTGTGCTGATGCAAAAAAAAAAAAAAGAGGCAGCAGAGGTATTTAAAATATATTTTAACAAACTTTTCTGGAAGCTAAGTAGATTACCTTTCTTCTTACTATTTCTCTGTGAATAAATAAATTGCATTATTAGTTATTGACAAATTAGATTTTACTTCAATTATGACAAAAGTTTGAGGGTGAAATTTCTCTCATCAGAAGACAGGATGACTTGTAGCTCATGTGTTAATGACATGGATTTGAGTGGGGAAAAAATGTTTTCCACAAGCAGTGGTGTAGGATATACATCCACCCTTGCAAACACATGCTCTTCTGTAGGAAAAATGGCCCTCCAGGAGTTACCCTACCTTTGGTTAATTAAAGTATGACTTTTGATTAAATTTAAATCTAAGCAAAGGTCTATTTATAAGTCTTGGCATTTTGAGTGAAAATAGCCATCCTTTCAGTTCTGTGCCAGCAGGTAATGCTATGCAGACATTCCAATGAGAACAGATCAGTAGGTGCTGTGGACTGGACCTTCTCTATACTATATGGATCTGGTTGGGTTTTGCTTTGGACTGGCTGATCTCATATCATGCGCTGAAAGCTGATTTGTGGCTGGGGAACATTGCCCCAATGCAAAGAGCATCCCTCAGTTTATGTTCAGTCCAGTTCACACACCCTCAGACTGGTCCAATGTGTGTCACAAACCCAGAGGCTGCATCGTAGTGAGAACCACATGTGTAGGAAGGGACACTCAGGTTCACTTCAGAAGTGCACTTCTGATCTGAATTAAAATGTTTACGTAGCTTCTATCCCCCTCTCAACACTGACACCTAAAGAATAAGGTGTCAGAAATACTTCAGCTGTTAAACAGTATCTCTGCAGCAAAGGTTTCTTCCTGATGTCCATCACTTATTGTTCATAAAGACACTGAGATCTCTGAGGTGTCTTGGAAGAGAATGTGAAACTGCTGTATTTGTGATCTTTTGGTTTTGTAATTTGTGGGTATAATAGGAACTAGCTCCATCCAGAGTGATCCATGATTGCTTTCTTTGTAAATTTTTTAAAAGCTTTACTCAGACATTGGCTCCTTTTTCAGAAGAATACTTTCACATTGTAATCAGATTTGTATTGCCTAAAAATGAAGTAATTGCCTGCTCTGTACCAGGAATGTATTTAAACTAGCAAAATTTTTCCTCTTCTTTGCTTTGTGACCCAACACAATAACTGTAGAACAAATGTAGTTACTTCAAAGCATTGCTTTACACCATCTGTATGTTGGGACCTCTGTGCTGAAGGCTGTTGTGTCAGTAAATATCCCAATCACTTCAAATCACTGTCCTCAGAGATTAGAAGTTAGCTGAGTGACTAACTACTGAAGCAATTCAGATCATTGATACCATTTCTTTCATTAGCTGAGGACTGAAATGAGTCATATGTAGTGAATGCTTTTGTTCTTCAGTAAAAAAATTATACTGTGGGAAGTAAAACGTTTACGTGTGTGTGCCTGAAGTGCCCAGCTGAGTGGACGTGGGGCGAGTCCCTGTCAGCCTTGGCCTGGCTGGCAGGTCTTGCTTGGCTGGGAAGCTCCGTGGGGTTGGCTCAAAGGCACAGCTGTGACTGCTGCGATGCCCACCTGGCACTGTCCCAGCCCCTGCTGTGGGACAGCTGTGCAATCCCATGAACCAGCCCCACACACCTTAGCTGTGCATACACCACGCCCAGCAAAATAGCAGGAACTCTCAATATCCATTTCTTCCTTTAATTCATTTGCAAAGGTGTCTTTTGAACCCTTCCTTTATGGAAACCAAGACATCAATAACAAGAAATAGAGATTCTCCAATAACAAGAGTGGTTCATACCAGGCTTTCACTTTTGCAGTTACTATAAATGGAGTCATATTACCATGAGTTGGCTTGAGAAATGTAGAGCAAGTCCCAGCAGCCCTGGAGAGGTTTCTGAGACTGGGCTGAATATTTAAGAGAAGACATGAGCTTGTCTGCCCATGGCAGCTTCCCTTATAATAAACTGAGCACAGCTGTCACAGCTTCTTGCTCGAGGGCAGAGGGGGAAACATCGCCTTACACATCACACTGTGGTAATCTCCACACTACCTTGGGGTATTGGTTTACTGAAAAAAAGTGAACAGAATCTGTGAGGGCAATTTAAAATGTTTCAGCATCACTCTGCTCTTCCTCATGCAGGTGACACTGCCCAACGAGTATTCAGCTGGCTGTCACCTACCATGGGTGTGTTCAGCCAACTCTGGGTGAGAAGACTGTTCCAAAATAGAAGTGCTCTCATAAAGATGCTTTGTTACAGATAACCAGCTTTTGACCCATACTAGCATTCAAAGAATCTCAAACCAATTTTAGATTGCATATGCTTTCCGGAGGCACATCTAGAGGTATTTAAGGAATTTACAGTGCTTGAGGCATGAAGGAAAGGCAAAGGGAAGCATCTTGCTCTAGGCATTACAACAGAAGCAGTTGCTGGAGGCAGGAAAATGTCTGTGGTCAGGGCAAGTGGGATTACTGCAGCTATCTGAGCCTCCTGCAGCACAGCCCTTCATACAGCACCACTGGATGCTTCGCCAGATCTGTAACGCAGCTGTTCCTTTAATACTTACTTTTACTGTGTGTTTCTTACTGGTGAAGACTGTACTGCTTGTGCTAAAATGCTACCTCGGAGTTTTCTGTTTACAAAAACAAAAAATGCACTACTTTTCTCCTTTTTCTTTCACATTGTTCAGTGACTTCTTGTTGCGCTCTAACTGCCTTACCCAAGCTTCTACTTGACATCATTTTGTTGTGAATATTTTAATCTGCTATTTGGATGCATTGTTGACTTTTACTGTGATGTTTCCAGTTGAGTAGTATTAAAAAGTTTGGAAATCTACTACTAAAAAAAATATTTCATTAATATGTATTTTATATTTCTATTGGCTCTAATTATGACATTAATAAGATTTGTTAACACCATCTTTGCTGCTCCTGTACAAAATAATTAAAAACAGATGATCTAACATATATATGTAATTTATTTTCCTGTACAGCTGGCAAAGATTTAGAAAAGACTAGCTTAACTTCCACCATTTTCACAAAATCAAAATGCTAAATGTGGTAGATGAGCTAAATGTGAATGATGAGGTCTAAAAGTGAACTTGTTTTTTCTCTAGCAAACAGGTGGACCTGAACAGTTTTAATTGTAGCACTCAGTACAAATAATTTATGCCTGTATTAACAGACGACATAAAATACATAATTACCATATTAAATACAGCCATATGAATCTGTTAGCAATGGGCTACAAAGTAATTTGGATTATTCCAATGTTCAGAGTACAATGTAATAATTGGTAACCATCACTAATCTTGCTACAGCCTCTTTTATGAGAAATTAGAGGATCATAACTCGTTTCGTGCAGACCAGATGATTCCCAAGTCTAGAGCCCCTTTCTGCCACAGAGGAAGAGAAGTTTCAAAGTAAAACAGAACAGTGGGGGGAAAAAATCCTTAAAATAAACTCTACTTAGGATGTTTCTGTGATGCAGTAAACTCCCTTCACAGTGCCGTTAAGACCAGGCAGGAGTTTTCGCATGCTGCCTGAGATAACTCCATGGTAATCTGGGCTACTGAGTCTTTCTGTTGGATTTACCATTGGGTGGTTTGCATTGGAAGGGACCTTAAGGTTCATCCAGTTCTGATGTGAAAGGTTTTACTTTTGTCTCCCTGCGGTTTCAGAATGTCTCATAATTTCTTGCTCATTCAAATTGTGATCATTGTCAAGCTGTGTTTCAGGTGTTGATTTTTATTGCAAAGTGCTCCAGCTCAGCAAGTCTGCTGGAATAATGGAGAGAACTTCGATGTTGGCAGCTTTTTGGGGTATTACACCAACTCACCCTACAATCAGGGTGTTTTTAAATAGAAAAAAAAGGGAAAGCCATCAGGATTGAAAGTGTTGCTGTGAGGGTTGTACTGCAGGAAGATTTATTTGCCCATGTGCCCATGCAAGGTATTTTAGATAAATACCAATAATGATCTTTGGATTTCAGGGCAATAAACATCCTGCAATGAACATTTTGCCCCAACATCTGCAGATCACATATGTCAGCAGATAGGAAAATTTATGACCAGTTTACGCAAACAGGTGTAACTTCATTGACTTGAATAAAACAATGTGTCTTAACACCAACAAAAGGGAAAAGAACACCAAGTGCTTTCGAAAGGTGTTTTAAGAAACAGTTTATTGTTTCAATATTTAATATAAATCTTTCTCCTTCCAGTCGTAAACACAAATTGCCTTGAAGTTAAATATCAGCCTCACAAGACGGCTATAACATATGGACTGCATTTATTCCTTGGTGAAGTATTTACCTCTCTTTAGTTACATAAATAACCTCACCAAGACCTGTTAATTTATTCATTGCCTGCTAATCCTTATTTGTCATCCTTATTTTAAAAATATACATTCATCTTCTGCTAACAAGAAACAGGAATCAAAGTCATTCTCAGCTGGTTCAAGGAAACGTCAGAATGTGCAGAGTGGTTAGGTTAGTGTGCAAAGCTCAAAATAAAGTGCTCAGAGCAAACATAGCCCTGGAATCAGAGAGCAACAAGTTTGGGAGGAAAGAAAGAGGAAAAAGGCAAGAAAACAGAGAGCCGTAATGTAAAACTGTCAGAGGAAAAGAATATAAAATAGCTTAACTGCATTGTGCTCTATACTGCATTGGTCCTTTTGGAAATATTTCACTGTATAGATGATGGAGAGAGGACTTCTAGAAGGAGATTTATCAGTCTGAGTAGGCTTGAGATGCACATCTCTCACCATGGGCTGTGCAGGGTCAGGTCGCCCAGCACGATGTGGATCAGAGCTGGGCCTGTGGCACAGGTGCTGCAAGCATCTGCTGCAAGATGCTTCTCACTATGTGCTTTGCCAAGACACCTGCCTGAGGTCCTCATTTTTACCAAGTACTCTCTCTTGGCACTTCTGAATTCGGGTTTGTGACTGGTCTATTAATGAACTTATGTTGGTAGAAAGGTTCACGTTTTCTTGCATGCCTACAGACATCATCTCCCATGTGTCTTCACACTGCCATAGTACAGCAAAATCGTTCTGTCTGTTCACAGCACCCTGATAGAAGGTGTGGGAGAGTTACGGCACTGCTCAGGAAGACCTGTGGAATTGGCCTCATTTTCAATTGTATTGAAATTGTGACAAGCTCGACAGGTGCAGTTAAGCTGAACAAGATTTTCTTAACCACAAGCAGACTCTCCACCTTTTCACTTAGGGAATTCTTAGGGTGGCATCTTCTGAGATCAGGGTATTAGAAAACAAAGAGGCACAGAAGTTTCTGTAGAATTTCAGGTTGTCCCACACAACTAACTATTAACACAAAAAAGAAGTAAATCCCAAGCTTTCACTTCCAGATCTACACAACATGTATCTCCAGTATTCCCTTAAGTCAGAAATGATTTTGTAGAGAACTGACACAGCTTTAATCTAGTGGAGAAAAATTATTTCTCAAGCAGCTTATAAAAATGGGAAAATATAGTTGCCTTAATGGCTGGTGCAGCTGCCTTACAGGAGCTGTCTTCAGAGAATAAATAATTTCATTTCCACTAAAATATTTATATCCCCCCCAAACCTTCAGTTTGATTTTGTTTTTCAAATAGTATTTTGCGTTTGGTGTGCTTCTGTTTTCTTCTGCACTATAGGTACCATTTGTCAATGATAGGACAGCAGGTCAGTTTGGTGTAAACTACTCAGGATTGGTTTGAGGAACAAGAGGTAAAGAATTCGTTTTAGAAAATCCAGATCAAAGGAGAGTCAAATTGCATATATGCATATCAAGACTAATTTCAAAGATTCAGAGCCATCAAATTATGCACAGCTATCTTGTTTGTATGTGTGGATGTGTTATGCTCTTCCTTCACATCCACTGCTCGCTGTTAAGTGAGACTGCAAACTTGCCAACTAGTATAAACATGTTTAAATGTAGTATCCTGACATCTTTTTTATCAAGATGTGTAGCTGAGTGAGTGCAAGAGCTGTGATATATGTATTACAACAGCATTAGGGATTAAGGCTGTCTTATGTGCCTACACAATGCCTTTCACAAGAAAGGACTAAAAATCGCTTAAGAAATGCACTGCCCTGTGAAGCAGCTGGAGTCACATCATGAGCAGAGCTCTCTTGGGTCACCTTTCATTTTCTGGGGAGTCTGGCCAGGAAGCCCCTCCACTCTAATTCTTTTCCACCACATTCTCTACATTATTTATCCTTTTTTTGCTGTTTGGGGTCTTTTTTAAGCTTTTGCTTTTGGCACTGAAAACCAAGACAGTCTGGACCGGATGAATGCACAACAAAATGTATGGCAGCCTGTCTTAACAAATAATTGGCCAGCACAAATATCAATCTTGCTGATAGCAGTGTTGCATGGGTAGTCTGCCCCTGAGAAACCTTGTGGCAGGTTGGAACCTAAATTTATATTCTTCTTCTGCATAAAAATGCAGAAGGATAAAATGTAGACGGGCTAGAAAAATTCAAAGACATTGGGAATCTTGCACAGCCTTTATAAAGGGAGCCCCATGTCCAGCAAAGTGAGTTTGGTCAGCTTTTATGCCCCAAATCCTAGATATAACTAACCATGGGTGTATCTGAGAGGCCCCAGTAATTCATAAAGCTTTTTAAATAACGGGAAAAAACCACCAAAACAACAAAGGCCCCACTTTCTCACATCCCTAAAAAATAACTGAACAAAATCCAATATGTTCAAGATGGAAATTATCAAAGCAAAGGCACTTCTACATAGCTATTTTGCTGATGTTCGCAGCCTTTAAAATAAGTAATAAAGAAGATAATTGTAGTGATCACATCAAACACACTTTCTGGCTGTTTTATTTTTAATCTACTGATACATACAAATGCCTCCCCATGTTCAGGTCCTTCAGCCAATTAGGTGTACTGGTTATTTTACTAGCATGTAAGGTGACTTGTATATTTACATGCAGGTCCTAAATGTGGTTCCACATACATATTCTGTTTTTATTCTTATCTATCTTATCTATTCTTTCGACAAAATATTGGTAGAAGTGCTGCAAGCAGTCCTCTGAAGAGCTGCTGGCGTGTGAGCTGAGAGTGTGTTTGGGAGGGCTGGGAGCACACCCCTGAGCTGGCAGCATGGGCTCTCCGGAGGGTCTGGTCCCTCCCTTTGGGCAGAACGTCAAGTAACTTGTACGATATGAGAAACAAATGGATGTAAGCCCTGTATTTCCAAACAAAAAGACTCAAAAAAAAAAAAAAAAAAAGTTACACAGCCTGAAACCAGCTTAAATGTATTTATAAGCAAAAAGATTATAAATAGCATCCATAAAGCTGCTTGGAGCAGCTGGATAAATGCATGTGCTAAAATTGCCCCACCACAGAAGGTTTTTAAACCTTGTCTATAAATTCATCACCATGGAAAAGTGGTCCTTAGGAGAGAACATACTGTGAGTCATAAGCTTTCTCTTTGTAGTACTACATCTAGTTCCAAACGGTAGTTTTGAACTCTCATACTAAAAAAACCCCAAAACTGGCCTTTATCTGAAAATTATAAAAATGTGAACATTAAAAATCTGTTATACTTAGTAAGATAACACTTCTTATTGCAGGCACATGCACACTGAATTTGTTTATGGTTAACAGGAAATTGGATTTATATCTGTAAGGAAAGATGGGTCAGTAAATACACTGCAATTTGAAGTATATGTGGTGCAGAATTGTAGGTGCACTTTTCACTGCAGAATTCTTTAAAGTGAAACAAAAAAATTTTCATGGAAATTATTTTTCTGCCCTTCTGCTTCACACATTTGGTTTCCATGTTCACTGAAAATGAAATTAAACATTTTTATTCTCAGATTTATTTCTAAAAAAATTTTTGAAAGTTGATTTCAAGAGAACCCACTTCATAACTAAGCATCCAAAAAGCCCTCCATTTTCTTCAAACCATTTTACTGTACGACACCTGGCAGTGCTAAATGCAAAGTACATTTGTTTCTATTTGCTACCCAACAGTGTAGGTTGCTTCCAGGGCACACGCAGACGCTCCTCAGCAGTGTGCACCTTGCATCCCTTCCCGGGGAAACCATGGTTGGGCACAGTGCAGTCACACGGGATTCTGCTGGAAGCCAGAATGCATCAGGCTGTGCATTTAACTGGGAAATACTCCCAGGGGCAGCTGTACCCTTGCAGACAGCTCAGCTTACTGCTAGCTTTGTCTCACTGGTCTTTGTATTCAAGGCAGTTGGTAGAGAACAAAAATGACAGAGTGTTCCAGGGGTCATGGAGATCAACCGGCCAGCATTTCTAATTCAAATACTCCACTGTACATCTCTGCTTTATGCATATTTAATCTGTTCCTTCCCTGCAGTATCATTTCTCACGGGAAGATTCTCTGCAGTACAGACTGTTTGAAGAGAAATTTGCAAATACCATTTGGCCTCAGTCTAGGTGTGCAAGGTGTCCCTTTGCCGAGGGACTCTCCTCATTCCTGTTGTTAGAGACACTCTACCTGGACACAAAGTATTGCATCTCAGGTCAACACTGTCACCTTGCTCATGTCCCCGTGGGGAAAATAAGAGGGCTCCTGTGAGACTCTCAGTTGTGGCAGTATTCAGCTGTTAGCATCATGTGGAATTGTTTCTGGGCCTAGTGCTTACAGATTTACAATTTCTTCTTCAAAATAGGATCCTAAATTGATGAATGGTTCAGCACCCAGGTCTCTGTTGTGCTTATCTGAAACACAGGAATGGCTAATTGTCCTGTAATAAAAAAAAAGCCTGCTGTTTTTCTCCTGCTTAACCTAGCGAGACTCCATGGAAATCAATGGAATTACACCAGCCTATTGCAGTAAAACCAGGAAAAAGAGAATTTCCTTACAGGATTTTCCTCACTTTATTCGATAACTTCGGCGTATTCCTCAGCTTTGAAATCTAGGGAATCCTGTCCTTTTGCAAAATTGTGGAGAGGCATGTCCTGTTTGTCCTTTATTTAAACAGTGACACAAAAAGTGTACTTTCCATGAATTAAAATACATAATCATTATGTGGAAGCAAACTAGGCAATAAGTGATGATGGAATAGTTTGGGGAAACTTAACATGCTACAGACATCTCCATGCAGCAGTATTTCATACCATAACATTTTTTTGCTCCATAAATATTTTCATCTTTCTTGCCATAACTTGCATAAATGAATAAATGCATAGAAAACACTAATGATAAGTCTTAAATTAAATCTAAGCTCAGCATCTTGACATTTACTTTGTAAAATATGTATGAGGCAATTCCTCTGATCTCTTTTTTATACACTTACAAGCACATGCTTACAAGTTATTTGTGTTTCAGGGCCAAGTACACTAAGGAGTAAAGGCTTCCTCCTCTTAATGCTGAAAGACTTTGTTCAGTCATGAGGGCTTGAGGATCAAGGTCTTAAATTAAGTTCAAGAGATTGCCTTTCAGGAATAACCAAATACTTCCAAGATTTGTCCCATTTAGTGGCAGGAATTGCTACATGCCTTTTTACCCTCATGCTCTAGGCTTTGAATTATCATTACCCACAACAAATATGAAGAGTTTTTCTTTATTTCCAGTTACTTTCTGAAGCTATTTATTCAAGAAAGGTTCTAGATGTGTTAGAAAAACTTAAAGGACTTGAATTAAAAGAACTAGGGTGAAATGCAATAATTTGAGTTTAAGATCATACGTACAGGAATTTCACTGTATTACTGCAAATCCTTGGGCTGCATCAAGGAGAAAAAGAAAAGCAATGTAGTATTCAGCCACATGATGACTGTGATTTTCAGTGTGTTAGGACCATAAAACTGAGTTTGCATGAGATTTTTCAGAGAAGTAACAAAGCTTAATCTCTGCTTTTGGTCCATATTCAAAAGCAGAAAACCAGGAACAGGTGCAGAGAGGAGCTACAAGGACATCTGATGAAATGATCTCCTGATATCTCATCAACCAAAATTATTCTCTTACTCTATTAAATTGTTTCTCTAAAGATGGAAATAATTTTGGATTGAATACATTAAAAGCATTATGTGTATTATAGTGGGAGGAACAGAGTACTAACAGAAAAGACCTGCTGGTCCTAAGATCTTCCTCTTTGCTGTTAAAGGAAACTATGTAATTAATTTGGCAAGTTTTTTTTCTGGGCCACCTATAGAGACTCTGTTTAAACTAGAGGGTAGGAAAAAAAACAAATACAAATTTAAGTGAAGAATGTGACTTATGAAAATAAAAGTAAAAATTTCTTATTTTCTGTTTTTTAAGGATGGAAGTATCATGCACTCAAAAATAAGTCATCAAGGCAGATTGATTACATCCCCCGTTCAGTGGTTGTCACACAGTTGGAAATGTGCAGGTATTTGACTGCAGTGGCAAGTAAAGGTCAAGTAAAGGTCAAGGTCAAGTAAAACCATAGCTCTTAAAAAGTGGAGTCCAGATAGTTTGTGTCCTATAAATTAAGGCTTTTCTATGAACTTCAAACATTCAGAAGGAAGGTTTTAGACCTTACACTTACGTGTGGTAAGCTATTTATTAGTATCAGAAAAACAGCTGGTTTACTTACTTCTGGGTATATGGGATTTTTAATATAAGCACAGTTTTAAAAATAAGTCAATTTTACTATGTTTTGTTCATGGTAGTGCGTACTAAACTCAGGTAATATTATCAGAACACCACCAGTTTAAAATTTTCATTTAAGACTGTATAAGATTGCTTTCATTGAAAATATAATTGACATTTTCCAGGTTTGTAGCTTGCCTGAACAACAAAAAAAATGGGGGATATTTCCAACCTTTGAGCATATTTCACAATTTCATAGCTGTCTTCAGCTATGAGAGAGGGAGAGCATGGACATCTCTTGTTTGGACTCTTTGCTGTTCATTATTTTACAAATATCAATACATTGAAAAAAATTGAGATGTGGAAAATACTTGATTATTTGGGGGGAAAAAAGTGGTTTTTTAAACACCATTGAAGGCTATGGAGTAAATGCAGAATGTTTCAAGACTTAAGAAGAGTTGCAGAATTTTGTTCTTTGGTGAAAGCTGCATTTAGTGCTTTCCATCGATGGTCCCTGCCTTGCTCCCATTACCATAGCCATCAGGAAGCTTAGAACTCATGAGTTTATTTGTGTCTCCATACCCTCCCGTGTTTAAAGGATGAGATCATCCCTGTTTATGGGGTGGGGAGCTGAACCATTCCTGCACCCAGCCTGTCCATCAGGCTCTGCAGGCAGGTGTGCACCCAGTGTCACATTCAGGCTGAGTGCCAGGCTTTGTGCTTCAAGCACGCCCACCAGGACTGAGCCCAGAGCCGTTGGAACAGGAGGGGAAGAGAAGGACCAGGCAAACCAATCCACCATCAAATATCTTTAAGCAAACACGGAGCGTGTGGTTTCCACACACGAATGACGGACGATGTGGATATAAAGCATATGGAGCTCAGTGTGAGAAGCCTTCTGCCAAGCCTGCACTGAACCTTACTGGGAGATAACCTGGGATTTGTTCACGGTCTTAAAGCAAGTCTGAGCACAAAAAGTTTAATGCAGTCCTCTACCACTGAAACATTTCCCCCTTCAGCCTTCTGCTCTCGGTATCTGAATTCTGAAACAACCTTCTTTCAGACTTGGTATTCTTTATTTCACTGAGGCCAAGAGCAAATTTGCACAGAATTCTGAGATACTTAACTGGGAAATAGTTCCTGCAGTTGTCTCAAAACGTGCACGGGGCTTAGAATGAACTGAAGCAACTCTGAAGGTCGGAAAAGCCAATGAGTTTCTGTGTGGACTTCCAGCATGATGGGACCTGCAGGAATGTGCAGGCTGTGGACTGGACTCTGGCCTGAGGTTAAGCTAAGTGATCAAGACATGGGTAAGTGATGGGACATGACAAGAGAAATTGCTGGATATGACAATGTGAGAAGCTGGCAAAAAATTCAGAGAAGACTGTGAAGGACAGCTGGATCTTGCAGAGGAGGTGGTATTTGAGAAATGGTTGAATTTCACAGGTAATTGAAGGGGAGTACTGGGGACATTTTGTGGGCGACAATACCTAGGTAACCCTATCAGTGATACATATGAAGCTGATATTACCTAGAAATACCAAATTTGGGTACAAATATAGCAAAGATGGGACCAGTTGGGGAAAAGTAATTAGGGCTGAGTTGTTTATTTGAGAGGAGATGGAGAGAGAAAGCAAGGTACAAGTGTGGAGAAAGGGGGGGTCAAGAAGAGGAAAAGGGATAAAATATATGCAGCTGATGTAATCAGATCTGGTCAGGGGCATTGACTGGGGAGTGATCTTTTGCCACAGCCTAATCAGGACATTAAACCAAGCTTGTCTGGACACACCACACAAGTTCAACGTGGCTCTGCCGTCAGGATGAAAAGGGAGGATAAGGGGAGCTTTCCTGTTTGGGCAGAGGAGCACCCAGATGGACAGATAAGCATTCTGGTACTGTCAGGCTTATGCCAGGCCAGTGCCAGGCCTGACAGCATCACCATCTACTCATCACTTCCTTCCAATGCAGAGAGCAACTCACTTTATTGCCATGAGCCACGGCAGTAAAGAAATAGATGGGATTATAGCAGAAGCTCCTTTCAATAATATGTTACCAGAACAGTGATCCTTCCTTTAAAAGTAGCAGTAGTTAATCTAATGTCTTCGGAAGGATTGCATCCAACTTAAACAATCGTCAGCTGTTTCATGCAAATATGTTATTATGATATGTTTCTTAGGAAGTTAATATGAATGAGTACACATGCTGTTCCATTGAATAGTGCAGCCTCCCCCCTGGATCCTAATCCTGCACAGTTAGCACAATATTTCCTTGTCATCTGGTTTCTTAATTTGGTCTATTTGTCTTAAGTTTGTATTGGTCTTGTTACTTCTTATTTTATCTTCTGCCCTGAATCACTGCCCTCTTTCTTCTATTTGCACATGACTGGATGGCACTTGATGAAGAAAGACAGCATTCGTTACCATACACAGTTGGTTTTTCTTTGCTGAGACAGAGATATGCACTGAAGCAATTGGTTCCCACTTCTTGTGTTTAAGCTAGATGGCCCTAGAGGCAGTGTTTATGAGACATTGGAGGCCAGCTTTTCTTGGAAAAGCATTGTTCCTTAGTTGGAATGAAAACTGGAATTTTTGCAGATATTCACCTTTCCATACTATGTGTCTGAAATGAAGCTCTTCAAAGGAAGACTGATAGTAATATAGCATTGCTTTGTTCTCTAAAGTTTCCTACTTGTTAAAGAAACCCTTTTTTCACCTGAAAAACATCTATGAAATTCAGATATTCCATGCCTGGGAATTAGCATGTAAGTTCAGCTTCCCAAGAAGTCATCTGTGCTATGGTGATAAATATAATGCAATAACATACTTTGCCTCCTCAGCATTTCTGCCTACATTACCCAAGCAACTATTTTTCATTCAAAATTATAAATTAGCTAGCTTTTCCTTTTACTAGGAATGGTATGAGTTTTCCTGCCTTAATAGCTAAAAGGCAGAAAATACCTACATTGCTATCTAGACAATACAAATGGTGTTCTCTTCTGTTTGGATCAGCATTAGCTGTGATACAGAAAACCGTAATGAAGGTCTCAGGAAGTTTTGTAAAGTTTCCTTTCCAGATGTCCCCACCAGGTCTCAGGAAGAAGCCCAGCCTTATTTATATATCTTGATTTTGTAACAGTACTGAGTCACGGTTAAAAGTCTTCATCCCAGTAACAGAGAGAGAGAAAAGCAAAGCATTAATGTTTTATTATTTCTTAACCTTTTGACTATCAGAATTTAGTGGAGAAAAGGGAAATAAGCAATTGATCTTTCATCACAAATGATATCTGATGGCACACGGGGAGTTGACAAGAGGCTTTCATACTGTAGATATTTTCAGATGTGTCATTCAGACTTAATGAACTGCTAAAGTGCAGGAACTATGGGAGCTTGTTCTCAAGAACTGTAGCCCCTCCTCTACCATTAGGAATGGATGCCTGTATATGGGGATTTATTTTCTTTCCTATTTTTTCTATAGGTATTTGATTTATAGCATATCACTTCTTAACTGTGTTTAAAATACTTGTAAAGCCTTTGTAAACATACTTTTATTAAATTCCAAGGGAGAGCAGAAATCTAATTAAGGTTCATATTAGTCAGGAGAATAAAACAATAAGAAGGGTTTTCCTGAAGGAAATGAGGAATTTACATAAGTGTTTTTCATGCCATGTGACTTCAGCAGGGAAGTTTATGAGAGAGAACTGCTAATTCCATCAGTAAAGAAGTTGTAGATGTGCTGCAGAATGGTTTCATTGGATCCATCTGGTCTGTTCATAGATGAGTAAAACTATGAAGTAAATGGAAAAAAAGTAAATGAAAAAGCCAAAGAAATAAACCAATAGGTTTTAGTCCCCATTGGAGTCAGGGAGTATCACCCTTCCCAGGGCCACGTAGCATATTCTGTGTTTCAAAAGCAGCTGTGTCATTTCTCATGCTGTTCCTGAAAAATATAAGGGGCTGATGAAGGGAAAAAAAAAAGTCATTGCATGTCAGTGCTGGCCGGCAGCTGGTCACCCATTTTGCTCAGACATAAGGCTGTCCCTGGGGACATCAGCCGTCTGGCTTCTACTCTCTGCTCTCCACTCTCATTCAGCCAGTTCATTTACTAAAGCTTGTGTTTTGCTCTTGGCAAAGGCTTTCAACTGTGTTTACACAAAATTCAAAAGATCTCACTAAGTCCCAGCTTTAAATTCCATTAGCTTAATTGCTAGGGGTAAACTGAAAGTTTGTCATGGTGGATATAAATTTCTACATTAATTAATGCAAAATATAGCCCATCTTGATGTTTGGTTAGAAATTTTTAAAAGTAGGCTTTAAAAAAACCAAAAAGATTTAGAGGCATCATGGTTAGAAAAATAACCTTACCTGCATAAATCAGCAGACTGCTGACACATGTCTGCAGGGAACAAAACTTTCCCTAGATATTTACATGATTACTTGCTTCTTTCTCCTCAACAGCTCAACATAAAGGATGGCAGGGGACCTCACCAGGGGATGGTCCTGAGTGTTTGGGGTGCAGCTGCCATTTATCAACCACATGAGTCCATGGTCTGGTAGATTTTGTTGTTGGCTTTTGAATAGTGGGTAGGTTGCTGAATTTCTGCCCTAAATTTAATGGGTATTGCATAGGCTTTAAGGTAATCGTTGGATTTGTTTAATGTGAAACGTAACCAGAAAGCCTATAAAGCTAAAAAATAACCTTAGGGCTATGGTTTTTGACTGGTAGATACCTGTAATAAAGCTAGATTTGCTATCTGTGCCTTGTTGAAAAATGTATCGTGATTATCCACTGGCTAGCCAGCCTACAGAAGTGGGTGTTAGCAGACAGCTCTCAGGAATCCAGGGTATTCTCCCCTCTTGCGTACACTAAAATTGAAAGGGCCTTGCCATAATGGCTTAACCATCTTTTAATAAAATACGAAAATTACCAGGTATGCTAAACTGCTTGCTATGACCTCTCTAGCAGCAGACCCAGACACAGCTTGAGGCATTTCCCAACAATGTGTCAAGCGATCAATCTGTCACAGCACCACTATTCTCCTCTTTAGGGCAAGTTTTTCATCACATTGGAAATGACAGAGTTGCTGAGCTAATCGAAGGCAGTTTACAGGGATGTGTGTTAATTCAAGACCATACCTAAGTGATATCCGTTCCTTCGAAATTCCATTACAGCTGTGTAACACATGCTCAGCTGCTTAGTTCATTAAAATCTGCTTTTTATATGTTGGTTGTACCAATCCTTCCAGATACATCTGATGAATCTCTATTAACCACATCAACCAAGTCCTGAGCAATCATTACTTCTTTATTTCTTCCTTATTATTTTCTTTTTAACAGCAGTTTACTAGTTAGAAAAAAGTGCGTAATGAAAAAGAATATTACTGTTGTATGTATGATAAATTAAAAGCATCTATTTTCCTTTATAAATGCAGCAGTACTCTCAGGGATTTATTCCTTTCTGTGCAAGAGACCAATACAGGAGGTTAAATTTGGCTTGGAAGCACAGTAATTTCCACTAAATTTTTTGAACTGCCAATTATAACAAGAGTGCTTTCAGAAATCTTTATTCTTAGCCATAAACCATTTGTCCAGTAAGGTCAACAGCAGCCAAGGAGAATGGACTGAGGTCCACACCTCTGGGTACATCAGTGTTATTGCAGCAAGAACTTGGAGTCTAACTCAACCAAACATTTTATTGCCATGAAGGAGTTGGAAGGCTTAGAACCTGTCTACAGGGAATACTCAGCTGGGGTGAGAACCATAACTGGAGAGCGGAAACAGAAAAAAGAATCAGAGACTGACCAAGGGGAGCAAATATTGAGTGTAGAGAAAAGACTGAAAAAGAATGGGGGTAAGGGAAAATTATTTCCAGAAAGAGCTAAGCCATTCCAGAATTCAGAATTTATTAGTAGTGCTTTCTTCTGAGCCACTTAATAACAAGATTTAATGCTTACCTATATACCATTAAGGATTCTTTCAACAAAGGTGAGTCCTAGCAGAGCTGTAGCTGCAGTACACCAAAGGCATGACCTGGTGCCTGAGATTAGCTGCAGCTTGGGAGCCTTCCTAAGACAGTGAGCCAGCAAGGGCACACTCAGCAATGCTGTTTCTAGTTGGCCAAATATCTTCTCTGCAGGCTCATAACCTTCAGCAAAGGAAAGATCACAATATACTTAAGGGACAAACCTCTCAATGTCAAGGCAAATTCTAGTGTGTAAATTTCCCAGATAATATAGAAACTGTAGATAAAGAAATTGCTTAAAAGGCATTCTGGCTAGTGGATGGAATTGTAGAAATAAAGATATGCATGACCTCCAAGGTCTCTTGGAAGAGAACTACTGATTATAAACAGTACAAATTTAAAAATTCAAAATGTAGGAAAATGCCAAAATTCACGTTGGCGACACAAAGTTATTTCATCTTTCTTGTGTGCGGCTGATGTTTTCATTACAGGAACATCCCCTCTATTTTCTGTGGTCTCCAGCATCTCCATTCTGTGGTCTCTCTCCATGTCATGTGGTCATGACATAGATGGTGGTCATTGAAGGGTCATTCAGTTTCTTGTTTCCTGTTTGTAAAATTAGGTTCACTGAGATCATAGAATTATAGAATGGCTTGAGTTGGAAGGGAACTTAATGGTCATCTAATTCCAGCCCCCACTGCTATGGACAGGGACACCTTTTGCGAGAACAGATTGTTAGGAGCCTCATCCAACCTGGCCCTAAACACTTCCAGGGATGGGGCACCCACAACTTCTCTGGGCGGTCAATTCTACTGCTCCTTGCAGCAAAGAATTTCTTCCTCATATCTTACCTAAACTTACTCTATTTCAGTTTCTTTTAATACAAATGAATAAAGCCAGCTACTGTTATCTAGAACCTTCTGAGCATGTATGAGCAGCTATTTACTTCACAAAATTTTTGCAAGTTTTAATGGATAAAGCAAAAGGCATGCTCCGATATGAAGATCACCTCCTTTCTAAAGTCAACTCCCCTCTTTAATGCATGAGAACAATGGACTTTTCAAAGTCCATTAAAGGTTTAAACATGAAAAAGCAATGTATTTTACTTAATCTCGTCCTCAGAAACAGATTAATCGTTTTGGAAAAAAAATAATTGCTTTGTTCTGAGGCAGATGTTCAGTATGGAAGATGTCAGCCTGAAAGGTTTAACTTAGAAGGGATGAACAAAGCATTTACATAGAAATAGAAGATCAAGCTGACACTGAAAGAGCAAATAAATTGTAAAGAAAATCATTTCTATGGAAGTGCATAATCCAGCAGCAAGTTTAGAAGCAGAACTCTAGCTCACCCAACATTTTGCAGATGCTGAGAAAGAGCACAATTACAGTAGCTATCTGAACCTAATTACTGTCCCCTTGTACTGCTGCAAAAAGTCTTAAAGTGTCAATTCAATTTTCTGTTACTGGCAGTGATAAACTCATACGAGTTGTTCCTGAGAGCGAGAGGGAAACACAGATCCTGAGGGCTGCATTCAACAGGCTTAAGGTGAGTACGATTATTTTCATCTTCTTTTTCTGATCTTTTTTGAAGACTGTAGTGGGTTAACTGACTTGCCTTTCATTTGGCACTTCAAATTATTTTATTACCTGGAAAGCAATTTTTGCCCATTAAATTCCTAATTTACCAATAAAATAGCATAGGAATTAGATTCATCATGCCTGCCAAATTTAAGAAGAAATAGTTATTGTGTTAAAGTAATACAGGTGCCAGACTTGTAAATCTGCTTTCTTTGCTCTTCCACTTCTTGCTAGCATACATAGTTGCTTCATTGTCTGTCTGATGGTGTTATTTAAAACACTGAGTTAATTCAAGTTGTGGACACACAGAAGAGTATGAAAAAGGCTTCAGTTTGGGAATCTCTCAGGCAGAATAATTTTCTCGAGGCCATTGAGAGTGTCTATGATACTCACTAGCAAGCCAAAATCCTTCTTCTCTGGCCTTTCCCTGCAGGTACAAATGAGAGCAGCAGTGCCACTGCAGCAGTGCAGCACAGGAGCACTCTGCAGCACACCGCTCTGCTGGCACAGCTTACTCTGCTGGCACAGCTTACACTGCTGGCACAGGCAGTCTTTCCACAGCAGTCTGCCCCACTGTCTCAGAGGACAGGGAGGACCTGTAAGCCAGGTCTGTGGTCCCAAAAAAAGGATTGTACCATGTACCTGCACTGCTCCAAGGCATGGGGGAAAGGGAAAAGCTTCATTAGCAGCCACCCAAACAGCCTAACCAGAGCAGAATCAGGGAAGTAACAACTTGCTCACGATGTTAAGCACCACAGCGTTTGGAGCATGTGCAAAAGCTTTGGGCTGCTCACTGCCTTCAAATCCAGCAAACTATGAGGCAGCCTGTGATGTCTGTCTCTGTTGTTGAAACCTTACGTAAATGATTGTGTTCTCAGTGAGGAAAAAATGAAGGTGCATGTAATTTTCTAGTCCAATAGTTAACATCTGGGATATAAGTAAATCAAATCTCTGTCTGCATACCAAATGAAACAAAACTAAGATATTAGAAAAGCTCTTACACCCTCCTGAGAAACATTCCATGTTTCAAATATGATGATGCTTTCCTGCTACTGTATTTTAAAGAAAGAGGACTGAGCTACCTGGGGTACCTCAGCCCAGGAGAAGGCTTACTACTGTGAATACTCCAGCAGTCAAGGCATTGACACCTTACTAGCTCTAAATAGGAAAGCTGAAGTTGTCTTCATCACATCTGCATTTCTTAACACTATGTTCAGTTAGTTCCGCACTCAAGATGCTATCTTTTGAAACCCCCATTCTCAAGACAGCCATCCTGTGCTCGTGTTGCATGAAAACTTTCAGCGTTCAGCAGCAGTGTCATGATGCCATGGATTGCCACACTTTGCACTGTAATGCCTAACTCTCCTACAGAATATTGTCTTATATTTGTTTCTGAACTGCTTATTAGGAACCTGACCCTCACTTGTGAATGTTACTGTAACACCCCAGAAAGGATACTTGTTTTACTCCCAATTAGGAAAAAACCTAACCACAAAACCAAGCAATACATGTGGAAGCTGGTTTTTGCATTAATTTCTTCCCCCTGGATGCTGGAACATAAAGAGGGAGCACATGTGTTTTTTCCTTTCTCCTTATATTGTAAACCCTGTGAAGCAAAAGGGTTACTCACCTTCCTGTAACTGTTTCTCATTACAGAGCTCCCTTAGGCTCCCAGAAAGAGATTCCTTCACTCAATTCCATCAAAGTGGGAGCAGTGGAAACTTGAATAAATAATTGCATGCTCTAGCTCTGAGAGCAGGATAATAAAATTTTGGCAAACTGCATCGGAATCTGACTAGTTAATTAGAAAATGATTGATTCTGATGAGAAACTAAGCTGAGGAGGTTGAAAGGAAGACTCAAAAAAGAGAGTGTAATGACACCCAGTTGCATGAACAGAGGCTGTGTTTGGCTACATGTCAGGTCCTAGGGATCTTCCATCTGCAGCTGCTTCACTGCCCATCTGCATGGGGTCAGACGCAAAGAGACACCTGAGTGGATAACAAGCAATGGATATGTTTAACATAAACTTACCATATTTCCCCCAAAATGTTGTTATTCCCTCATGAAGAAGTGGATCAATAGTGACACTCCTTAGAAGTGCCCAGTCCTTACAATTCCAGCAGAAGTCAGCAGTGGCTGCAAGTCATCAGCCCATCTGAAGAGCCATGTATTTAGAGTTGTGTGATTTTTGAGTCTCCATGTCAAGTCTCCTGTCCTGCTCCCACCCCCAGACTTCCAGAGCTGAAATTCAATGGACCTAAACGGATTTATGTTCTGTTTTTTAAATATGAGCCTTTAAGCACAATGTCAATTATGCGCTCAGGAGAAAATAGAAGACAGTGCACAAAAAGGACCCTTCAATAGTGCAAAATAAGCTGCAAACAAACCCCAGCTACAGTCCTGTTGCTGTCTTAACACAGTATACCTGAAAAACAACAGATATATGAGCAGCAGTGTCAACAGAGATATACGAATTGCTGTCACTACGAAGACTGCACTTAGGGTTTTTTTCATTTTTGAGTCAGAACACCAGAACTGATTTAAGACACATTTCCTTTGAATCTATTTTGGTTTGAGCAGTAAATTAATACCAACCTGTTACTCACACATGCCATTTCTCAAGGGGGAAATAAAGATTGAACCAGGATCCTTTTGAGACATTACAATTTTGTTATGCATTCAGTGTTGTGCAAAATTCAGTTTTCAACCTGAGTTATGATATGGCCTGATGGTATTCTCCACCATTGTCAGTATTATAAGAACAAGAAAAAACAGTGAAAATGAAATTTGTATCACTTTTTTTGTTGAAATGAGAAGGATACCTGGACCTGGGTTTCAATTCAGACATGTTTCTCTATGCTGGAAAGTTGGTCTATTAGAGATGAGGTATATTTCAGAAGACCAAAAGTTACACTCTCTAGGGATGTCAGGATTAGCCCCCATTAGTCAAACACAGGAACTGCAGTACAAAAATCATCTGTGGAGTCTAGTTTACCCTGTGTGATCCATGAACAACATAAATATTTTGAATAAATTCCCAGGACAGTGCAAGCACAGAGCAGATTCTGCCCAAATGGATTGTATTCTTGTTGCAGGATTTCCTTGCACAGAACAGACCATCTGTGGTGGTAAGGGAAAGGGAAGATAATCCCTCCTGTCCCAGGCTTCCTTTTCACTGTGTCTGGTGGAGGGAGGTTTTCTACGGACTTATGGTGATCTGTGGTCATTCCAGCCATTTCCTTTTGCCTTTAAATTTACATTTGTAAGGCAGAGTGACTTAGCTTTTTCTTCTGGAGCACCTCTCATAATCCAAAGAATTATAAGAAAAATTCCTCTCTGTTCAGTTCAAATGACACTATCCTTCTGAAGGGCGTTGTCACAAAGAGGTTTGAAAAAATGATCCTGATGATCCTACTGTAAAGGCAATGTGTTTTGGCATCAGGCAGAGAATAAAGCAAATGCAAAGATACCCCTTCTTATTGCCTACTGATTTGGATAAAGGGAAAAGAACCAAGAAGAAAATAAACGGGCACTGGAAAGAATAGCAATGTATCATTTCACTCACTTTATCTGCCACTTTCTTAATGACTGTCCTTACCACTGGTTTTTCCTGAGTAAATTTTGTCATTTACAATCTGCTCTAGCTGTTTTCTTTCAGAAAGAAACATCAGGGCAGTCGGGAAGGAAGTGGTGAGAACTCTGCCTTTTGCCACGCTGAAGCCAGTGCTCTAGTGGTCAGCAAGGTCAGCTTTTTGGCAAAAGCATCAGACACAAAAAGAATACTTTCCTGATTGTGCATTTACAGAAACCTAAACTGAGACATCCTTGAAGGACCATCTCAGAATTGTCCATATGTCTTGATGTATTTGATGTCTTAGAATATGTCCCCAGTGATTAAGTTGGGCAGTGACAGTCAAGATAAAACAGAAGCAACAAAACTCATGTGAGAGTTTGAAGGACTACTCAGGGGTTTTAGTCCACATGGAAACCTCTTGATCTCAAACAGGACTGCTTTTCTACCAATACCTGAGCTGTAAGGTGAATTCACACACTTTGGCAGAAGGTGTAGTCCCTAAGAATTTTTAAACTTAACATCTGGAGCTCCTTAAGAGGGATATTTTCCCCCTGTTTTTTAAGGAGAAAAAAAAAAGGAGTCCATATAATATTTGGTGTAACAAATCCCTGAAATCTACCTGAAGTGTCTAGGCTCTGCTGCAGTATGAATGCCGTTGCCTATACTGAGTGAATAATGGATAATGAATGTTTCATTCCACACATTTTACTTTTGTTCATGAATTGCCCAGTGGCAAATCACATTAGTCATAATCACTTGCTGAGTAATTTCCACAAATTAGTTTTGGTCTGTACCTCCATAGCCCACAGTTCTTTGTTATTAATCATTATTATAAATTGATTCCCTCATAGGCTGGTTCTGTTAACTTTTAGGGGACAGAATATTGTTTTTTTTACCCTGGTCAGGTGAATATAGCATGTAGATATGCACTGCCAGTAAAAATAGCCAGCCCTACAGATTAAAAGTGGTCTGCTGTGAGTTCTGTAAAATTGCTTGGACTTGCATATAAACTCATCTACAGTAAAGAAGCAATATAGAAGTCTAAATATACTGAGTCTGCTCAGCTGCATTCTAGTCTCAAAGCAGCAGGAGGGGGCTCTGGCCCTGACCACTCTTTTCTCAGCCAGGCTGAGCAGAGTTCCCTGCACCTCCCCACCAGCCTCTCACTGCAGAGCCACATCTCTCCAGGAGCAAGTGCTCCGGAAGCTCTTCCGCATCATGCACTGATCTGTGGATACAACTGCTTCTTAGGGCAATGTGTGTCTGAGGTCAGAAGGAACGAGGCAGGTGGGGAACAGAGTCATGCTCTTTTTTGAGGCAGGAGATGGCAGGTTCTGGTTTTCACTAAGATGTAGCAGCAGCTGGCAGATGCCATTAGTATGTACACAGCAGTGACTCTTGTCTCCCGCATGTTCCGACGTCGTTTCTTTTCAGTCTCCATGGGGCAGAACACCCCTAGACACTTCTGGCACTGTATTTGTGCCCAAGCCCACTGGGGTAGATGAAATGGTGAGTATGACAGGGATAAATGTTGGTGAAGCTCCTTCCTTGACTTTCATATAAGATGTACAGTATACAAGTGTACTATGCATATCTGACAAGTATATTGCATAGCAGTGCTTAGGAACATTTTCCTGTAGTTATGATGGACTAAAATCCGGCAAATTCTTTGACAATTCAAGGGAAAACTCATGGAATTATTTATTTTTCTAGCTATAGATCACTGTCCATATTTTAGATTGGCTGCTGCTATAATGCCATCACAGGCGGCAGTCTTAAATTTTAGATTTTCTGTTGAGGTTCTTTGCTCATAAAAAAACTCTGTTTTGATAGGCATGGTACAAATCTTTCATTCTGACTCAGTGTTTAAGACCAGAAATCTCTTTTTGCAGGTTCACTGTTTGACACTAATCATTTGCAAATTATTAACAACAAATGTAATCAACAAATGAAAGAAAAATACTTAGGATGATAGTACCACAGTGACCTGAATGTTACTGTCTGCTCTCTGTCCCCAGGACTCCCCTTATTCATCTGCTATCCCTCTGCTTTGTACACCTCTCCAATGACTATTTTCTCCTGCTTTTTCTTGTTTAAAAGACAATTTGAGAAGCCTGTTGCTGATTTATGAGCCCTTTCATGGTTTTAATTCTGTTGAACCCGACTGACAGAAACAAATGTCACATTCCCAAGGGCTTTGCAAAGAAACAGGGATTTTCTTGGGCCTGCAGACCCAGCAGATACTGTTTATCTGCTCTGGAATTTTCCTTTGTAAGCATTATTTTTGAAGCAGCACTTCATTTGAGCCTGGAGTGATAACTCCTATTCCATCGATGGTCTACAAGCACTTTTCATCACATAACACCTGACTGGGATTGGGACTGTTTATATAGGTAGCAAAGAGGCTACTGCTCTGTGAACATTCCTGGCGTAATAGAGTTAGACCACTCATTCTTTGGTAGTTTTTATAAAAGAAATTCCTGGGCACAGCCAGGCACTTCTTCAACTTCGGGAGGAGCCAGCCTAGCAGGCCTTGAAGCCAGAACTCCATTCCCTTTTGTTTGTTTTCTAGCCCTTACAGCAGCTGCTTATTCATTGTAATCCTTGAATTGATCCTGTCATTGCAGTTCAGGGAATCAGAAAAATAGGGGGAAAGGATCACTTGGCTATAAATCTGATAATTTGCACCTCCATAGGAAAATGCTTAAAAAGATTTCAGAGGACAAAAGCCCATCGGAAAATGCAATAAGAAACTCTGTTAGCCCAAGTGGAACTATTCTTATTCGCAGAAGGAAAGAACTAGCTTGGCAGCCAGGGCTGCATGCATTTTGCTTTGCACCTACAGCAAATATGTCTATATAACCAGATGCTTATTTTTCAGTCTAGATTTTACCCTAGCTCATAGTTAGGGCTCCAGTCAGATATTAGAATATTTCAGACACACAAAGAACATCAGGACGTATTCATCAATATATCAAAAAACTGTAGTACGAAAATACAAGACAGAACAGAGTAGCCCAGGTAGTGAGAGTATTGGTCTCACAAGACACAGAAAGCATGGACTTTCTGAGATGGAAGGAATCTGCTTCCTCTGAGGAAGCCTGAGCCTGAGCTCTACAAAGTCATCAGCACAGCCCCAGTGGGAGCACGATCAAATCCAGGGCTTGCTCTTCCATTTCTCATGCAGTGCAGTAACAACTGCAATTTGAACCAAGCTATAAATAGTTTAAAAATAAACAAAAGAGCGGTTTGGCCATTTTTTAAATGAGTCTGTTAAAGACTTTTTCACATCTTTTAAATATAGTTAGCCCAGTGGCATCTATACTTGTAAGAACAGATATTCAGTTACCATATAACTGAGTATGATTTTTTTTCTCTCAAGTGACTCTCATGAGGAATAGCCTACAGGTTCTTTTCATTGTAGAGCCCTGTGTAAAATCATACCAGTGTAAATAGAGTGGGAAGACCATTACTTCATTATAGTTCCACAAAGATCTGCAAAACTCAAAACTTCAAGCTGTGCGTTGTTCACATCCTGTTCCTGCCAGTGTTATGGTTGCTGCAATCCCATGAATCATTCCCAATTTATTGGCACAATTACTCTTACCAGCCTCACTGAAAAGCAAATAAATACTGAAAAGTTAGAGCCAGTAAAATGTCTAGTGCACTCAATCAGAAACCTTAATTACTTTGTGCTACGACTGCCTTGTAAGTCCTTTTAGAAAGCACAGGGAATTCCACACTGGATTGCCACTGGGCCATTTTGCAGCACATAAAGGGCAGCTGAAGCAGATTGGCAGTTAGGACTGTCAATTAAATTCCTTAATTGGCAGGAGCAAGTGAGGATGAAATCAGTCCTGGTCCTGAAAACATTCGCAATGGTGAAGACATGAGAGAGGAGCAGTTCTGCTCTTTCCAGGTGAGCCACAGCACTGCTATAATTATGCAGCAGTGTCGGAGTGAACAAGTCATTCTTCCTTGCTTCTTTCTTTTCAAATGTACCCACAGGAGTCTAAAATTCTGTTTCACACTGTACATGTGCATGGGAGCGGTGTTTGTGTACATACATGTACGTGAATGTGTTTCCCACATATTATAAGATAAATCCCAGGCAGTCAGACCCCTGACAACACCAGTAAGACTAAAGCAGTTTCTGTTTCTATTCTCTGCCTTCTGCTATTGGATTTCTAATAGAAAACATATCTAATGACTTTCAGGACTGTTTAGGATGTTTATACATCAGCATATGGATGCAAATTGGAATCCCACATTTCCTGAAAGAGCCCATGAGCAAAGAGTACCCCTGTTTTCATTATTGACTGCATATTCCCTTTTACAAGAGGCCCAGAAATGCCAAGCCATTTCAGCTGACGGCATCATAACAATAATTATATTCTGAACTTTACAGTTGACAGCATTTCTCAAAGAAATCCATTCATAGTGATGTTAAGGACAAGGCCAGCTTTGGCACATGTATTGCTGGATTCTATGCAGTAAGAATAAGAACTGGAATTGCTAGGTAATAAAACATATAACAAAATTACTATCTTCATGGGGAATAACACAGATAAATCATAAACCATTTTCTCCAGATACTAAGTGTAAGTTATGGCAAGGTTATTCTAGTTATTTTCATGACAAGCATCAATCATCTCTTTTGATTGATACAAAATTGCAGACCTGATGAGAGCACTTACCATCTTCCTTTCAGGCTAAATGGAAGAAGAAATTAAACATCTGCTTATGGAAAGGTAGTGAGGGACAACTGGAGGCTACTGCCCAAGAAAATGGCTTTAATTACAAAGGCTAGACTAAGCCCCGTGGTCTAAAGGAGCTGGGGGTTTATTTCAGTGACTTGAATTTTAAAAAAAGGCTGTGGGATTTATACAGCCGTGAGAGTGCTTGTGGGGAAAAGCAGGGAGAATCTTTTCTTCCTTTCCATGGGCGTGGAACAAGCAGAAGGAAAAACAGAACTAGTGAATAAAAAACTCCCTGTTCTGTTTTCTGTCTTGGCAGAGCAAAAGAGTTTTCTGCATGCCATTTGTGATATGTAGGATTTTAGCAACAAAGTGTTTGCATTCTTGGAAAATTATTTGCATAATTTTAACTTTGGAAAAAATTCTGAATTCTATTAATTCAGCACCCAAATCGTTTAAAGCATTTGTCCCTTTGCCTTGTGCTGACTTTACATCACTGTACTGACCAAAAGCATGAGACATGACTAGTGAGTTCAGGGTTGCTGTACCTTGGAAGGTGTCAAGGTACGAGCTGATAGATTTATTTGAGCTGTCTTTAACACCTCAGTTTAAAGAGAAACTGCCTACAGAGAAACCTGGCTTTCCTAAACACAAGTTGAACCACAGGGACTTTTATGGGACAAGTGAAGTTGAAAAAAGAACAGGCAGTTAAAACAGACTACTTGTTATGTAGTCACAATTAATAATCTCTTACACTTTCTTTGTAAAATAAAGCAATACTGCGTTTAAATGCTTTTGGTAAAGAGACCTCTCTGTATGCTCTTACATACCATTTTTTCTCATAGAAAGCAAATCAGGATGCCCATGCCTCCAGTGAGATTCTGGGAAAGAGCATTCGCTGGGCATCAGGGGAACTACCACTGTCCCTGAAAACAGGAACCCATGGTCACACTTGAGTGGCAGGTGCTGAGTAATTGGTCTCGTGGTCCCAACTCTGAACAAGCTGAAAACTCTTGCCTGGGCTCCGCTTATTATCCAGAGGCTTAAAACATCCCAACACCTTTTAAAGGCAAACTCCTGCCTGAAAGACAGGAAAAGATGTGCAAATATGAGTGTTCTGCAAAAGAGATGAGAGTATTTAGGTTTGAAGATATTCTCTAAAACATATTGCTTTTCCTCTAGCCTCAAGATACCAGGTGAATTTTGAGGTTCAAATATTTGGCTGTACACTCAGGGAGTTTTGTAGGATTTCTGGATCTCTTTGCTTTGTAGCTGGAGAATCTTCCTCCCACCTGGAAAATCCTACCACCCACACAGCAAACAGATATCTTTTGGCACTGAATGGTACTCCATAAAATTGTATAAACGCTCATGTGTATGGGGGGTAAAAACACCCCGTCACAGAGAGTGAAGAGGACAGAATGGTAATTAGTTTCACTGCCATTCACTAGCCAGCAGAGCCCAGCATGGAAATTCAAGGCATATTTGTGAGAGTAATGATGTTGAAATAAGAGTGAGGACTTCAATAAGACCCCCAGTGTCTGTGGGAGATGCAATGATGAAGTCTCCTGAAAATGACAGCAAGTAGAGGATAGTTGGACTTGCTCAGTGCAGACATGCTCAGAAATCCATCTTCTGTTTGTCAGTTTTCATGTACTTGTCACAGCAAGGACAAGCTGAAAGCTGCAATATAAATAAGATGTCTGTTGGAGAAACATGTTGCTTGTTATATGCTTTATAAGGCAGAATCGAGCCAGGGACTGAAGTGGTGTTCCGGACAGCACAGGTAACATCTCCCAGAGAAGCACTGACTGCTTCGTTTACATGGCAAAGGATGAGAATTGGGACTCAAAGGAAGCCAAACTACCCAAACAGGGAACTGAGATGAAGCAGAATGATTTGCAGTCTAAATATGGGATTTTTTTGTCTCACTTCCAGGACAATGCCGGGAGTGAAATATTGCATTTTCACCAAAAGAGGATAGTGGTTTGCGATATGCCATTGATTTCTTTAGTTAAAAGACTGCTTCTGCTTTTGATATTTGCTGGTAGCTAGTAATGTGAGGAACAATCAGAATACCTCAGAAATTAAAGAGTCTGGTGGTGTTATAACTAATAGTGTGAATATTGGTTGTTTTATCCCCTCCATAGTGATGGAGAGTTTCACCAAAACAAATTCTGAGTAACTGTCAAGAACAAAGACATGTTTCAATTGTATATCAGTTGTGATTTGTTTTGCTTTTTTTATTTTTCTATTCCAGTTTTGTGCGCTTAGATATTGCAGTTGGCCAGAAGACACTTCACTCCAGTTGCTCTTAGCTTGTATGTAACAATTTGTTGTTGTTATTTTTATAAAGATGGCTCAAGCTGAGCTGATTGATAGACTGTTACTCTAAGAGCAACAAATTTACTCTCTCTGATGTATATTTTTAGTAATAAATCTTAAAAGTCAAATACACATTTCTAATTAACGATGTGTGAAATTAACTATGTTGAATTAGGGGGGGAATTTCACTGGGTGCCTATAATTTATCAAAATACGAAAGACAGATAAAAGTAAAAACATAAGGTACAAGCCCAGTGAGATGATCTTTATTTATAAGCAGCATTTAGCACCATTTAAATCATGACTTTGGTTTCTACTGACCATCTGTCATAGCTGCTGTCAGCTTCACAAGCCTGGTGAACTTTGCCAGTCCTGGTGTTAGACTTCAAAAGATGCTGCCACCACTGTGACTTGGATCCAGATACCATATTGTGGCAGAGTGAAACAAAGAGTGGTTTTGGCAGAAACTAGAAGAGGTTGGCCCTGTGTTTCAGTTCTGCTCCTTTCAAAGTAGCAGGCATTTAATTGGATTAACTGGGCTGAGGTCACTATTGCTTGAAGAGGTAGCATCAGGTTCAGCATCAGATGCCCTCTTAGTAATCAGAATATTGTTACTCAGGGCCATTTGAGAAATGATGAGAACAAAATCCCTGTAGCAAGATTGTTCTCCTCTCACAAATGGGGTCCATAGCAAGACCAGGCAAATGCATTTGATATTTCCCAAACAGTTTCCATGGCATAAAAGAAGTGAGGAGCTTTTAAAGTATAGATTATAAAAATCTTTTTAGATACCTGGAAAGCAGTGGACACTCATGAGCTGTATCAATGGCTTCATCACTGCAGCCTGGCACAGCTGATTGCAATAAACTTCAAAAGACATTTATCAAATATTAATCCTTTTTAAATTCTCTTTAAGAAATGTGTGGACATGCAGTCCATATCAACTTCCTTCCTTGTATACAGCTCACAAAGGTATTTTCAGGGCCTGTGGCTCTTGGCATGCATATTTGTTGTGTTGATTACAGAGATTGTTCCTGAAACTCCCATTTATAATCTCCTGTGACTATCCAGAAGTTCTGGAAAGAGTTTTGTTGAATTGTGTTCTTGCCATTGTCCTCACACTGGCTGAGGAGGAACTGTTCTCACAGTTGCACAGTTGCTCTATTGAAGAGTATGTGCAAGAACACTGTTTTACTACAGGGCACAGAACACTGAATTTCAAATCCCTGTTTGCAAATTTTCTTGCTTTCTTGAAAATTCATATCCTGGGCTAAAATTTCCAAGTGTATTTCAGATTTGGCAACAAAAGGAAGTAAAAATGGACAAGCAGGTATGTGCACATACAGATAGCACAATAATAATAGTGATATTGTTCAGTAGCTATCATTTTTTAAAAGATAATAATAATTGGACTATCTTAATCCTGTTATTTTGTCATTTCATATAAAATTATTGTATATTCTTGTTATTGTTGACCTGTTACTGATCCCTGATCTGCTTATTATCAAGAATAACACTTGAGTATGTTTTGCAAACAACACTTGTATATGCTGTGCTTTCTATATCTCCTTAGCATTCTTTCGTTGGCCTAGTGAATACAGAAAATGTTTTGTGAAATAAAAGAGACTCATGGGCTCCACAGGAGCTAATGCATTGGGAATGTGCAGCAGTCTGAGGAGGTGCATGAAGCTGGAGGTAGCTTTTGTTTTGAGCTGTTTGAGGAGGCACATTCTGAAGACTGTTCTCTCTTCCCATTGGCAAATTTCCTGTGAGAGTTGTGGTAAGCTGGGCGCAATCAATCCTCAAAGTCTGCTCCGTTAGCATAGATGTTGAGCTGGACCAGCCGATGCACTTTTATTGTCTCTGCCGTGCCTAGAGGGTTTGCCCACCACTCTTCAAGCTGCTGTCTTCTGGGTTTCCCCACCTCCACTGAATGCATGTGAATTACAGGTTGGTTCCTGCACTACAGGTGGACTTGTGGCAGCCCAGCAGCCCCCTCCACATCGCCGAGGGTACGGTCACTGATGTGCGAGTACCGCGGAACACGACGCGGAGCCTGCTGCCCTTCCTCCAGCAAGCAAACATCCCCTACACGTAAGCCCGCGCCTCGCTCCGGAGACCTGGCCTTTGGGGCAGGTCTGCACCCACCACGCCAAGTGCGCTGGAAAATATGTTCCACATCACAGCAATTAGGCTGGCAGACAGCTTGGCAGTGCCAAGAAAACAACTGCCTCAACGGCAGAGCAGAAAATCTCCCACAGGCAGGCAGCTTTAATTAAATGTCCTCCTTTGGAGTCAAGCTGAAGTGTTTTCAATGTATGTGAAATCACATCTGTTAAGAGAGGGTTGGTAATTACTAATTCTACAGCCTGCTTTGCCTTTTTCTTTATTTAGCAGGAGCAAGGTTTATTTACAAGTTAGCTGCAAATGTGGAGGCAAAACTTCATCAATTATACAGGAACATACTACTTCTGTTAGTCTCCATTCCTAGTGACCAATGCAAGTCATACAGTGCAAATGCATACTTAGGATCACATATCATTTAGAGTGCTCCTTAAAAAAATTCAAGACCATTTCAGTATATACTTATTCTTTCATGTTTATCCATATGATATACTGAGCAAGAGTAATGATCTTGTCATTAAAGCCTTTTCATGCCTGAGCATCTGAATAATCAACTGATGAGTTATTTGAATTCTCAAACATTTGCTGAATACAGACCTACATGAAGTTATTTATTCTTATTTCTCAGTGATAAAAGAATGGTGTAAATCATACCATCAATGCATTTATGTATACATGTGTATAGTACTCATCAGAATCCCATTTTTATTATAACAATGGTCTCTTATTAATTTGTTGCTCTAAAAATACAGAAACATAAGGAAATTAAGTGTACAAGTTTCATAGCTGCAGTTCAGAGTGACTTTCATGTGGGTTCAACACTGCTTCAGTTTTGTTTATGTTTAAAACTGAGATGGGGATTTCTGTAATTGTTTTCCTGTGCTTAGAAAAAAATGTTCCCTAATTACTGTGGCCCAGCAGTTGTGTTCACGTCTGCTGCTGTTCCTGCTCACAGTAATCACCTTTAATGAAATGACAGAAAGGCATTTTATATGTGTTATAAACTCTCTCTGTACTTGAAGACTTCTGCTTGGGTTGCGTAACAGTGTGCAAGGCCAAGAACTGCCAGAGCAAAGGGTCTCTGCAGTTTACCTCAAAAAACTTGCTACAAATACTAGGACAACATTACATAGATCTTCCAAAGGGAAAATCTCTCTGACTTTTGGCACGCAAGTTGTGTGCACTCAGACGGAAACTGGGTAGCGTTTTGCCAGGTCCAAACTTGTCCTTTGCTCTCCCTCTTCATCTCCCCGCTGCCTATTTGGGATGATCCTGGCCATCAGGAGCAGAACCCTGCAAAGCCTCAACAAGCATGTGCTTGTCCTGACAAGCCTCCTGAGATCTGTAACTCTGCAAGAGCCAGGAGGATTCACCATGAGAGCAGCAGCAGCCAAGTCAGGGAGCAGCAGGAGCAGGCTGGCCAAGCACAGCCTTGCCCACAGCACAGTTGGGTTTGGGACCATGGCCCTGAGCTGAAGTGCAGCACCACAGCCAAGATTTTGTACAGCTCCTTTTTGCATGGCTGATTTTCACAATTTTTTTTAAATTATTTTTTTACACACACTGCAATGGAATCAAATTTCTACATCTCTTTTGGAATTGGAAAATCTGAGGCAAATGCCAGGTAAAATTTCAGCGTGATGCAGTGATGCTTACTTAAATTCTGACAAATTTACAAAGTCAGGAAGCGTTTAAGCATCCTTATTAGTGACCAGCACTTGCCTGTAAAACAGGCTTATCTCTCCTAGACTTTGATTTCATGACAAGATGGCCATGAAAACAAGCCAAGCATCAGATAAACTCTGCACCAAGTTGCATTGGTTGTAAGTTTTCTGGTTAAGAAGACACTTAGGTTGCACTCAGAGGGACTGAGGGACTTAATAGCCTTTGTGTTATAAGCACACACAGTACATAATCATTTAAGAGTAAAGAAAGATTATCAAATCTCATTTCGAGTACAGATGCAGAAGTGAACAGAGCAAGTTTGATTCTGGTAGGTGCTTATACTAATCAGAATTCTGCAAATCAGTCCAGTATTTTTTTAAAATATTAGATGTTCTAATGACTTGAGTAAAATTACTCCTTTAATCAGCTTTACAGTACTGGCCTTATAGTATATATAGCACCTTGCAAGTCAAGACTGTAATCCTTTAGTTTGCTTAATGATTGTTGCTGGTGTAGAACAATGTAATTCCTAATTATACAACTACTTCACTAATGCATTGGAAGATGAGAATAACCTTTACTTTGGTACTGTATGTAGACAGACCTATTACCTTTGAGGGATCTGCTGCACAGCTGAGTTAGGAGCAGAGTAAATGTTGTTTCTTTCCATCTTTTTCCCATCACTGAAACTAATGCCTATAAAAATTTAAAAGGTTAAATGTGACTGTCATTTTATGGGAACGGTGAATTAGTGGCACAGTGATTACACATCGCCATGCTTTAGGAGAAGGGGGCTCTCATATGCATATCCTCTCCATACAAGGATGACTCTCAGTGTTGCAGTAATGCTGTTACAGATATCCATGACAATATTCCCAGCTCCTGCTACCCTCTGATGGGATGGATGGATGCTTCCATTTCTTCATTAAAATTATTTTTCAATGTTTTCTATATTACAATTTTATATTCATATCATTATTTATTTTTGTCGTAAAACAGGATGTTTTCATCTTACAGAACTCTTTCTGCATTTTGGTTTTAATGCAAAGAACTTCTCACTTTTTATGCAAGTATAATTAATTTTCACTTAGTATATTTCATATTTTCCTGAGTTATTTTAAAAAAACTGGCAAAGAACTATAGCAGAGTAGATAATGTAAACAACAAAGCCCACTTTAGATTTTTGTTTGCTGTTTTTTCATGTTTCAGATGGAATGATAATGCTGCCAAGTTCTTAAATTTTTTTTGTTTTGCCTCTGCAACTTGTAGCTATATGTAATGTTCCATACCACTCCCAAGAGAAAGTATGTGCATATTCTTCTAAGCTTCAAAAGATTTTTTTAAAAGTTTGAAATCAGATTTGAAGATCTATGATCACGTTGTATAATGGGATTATAAAAGAAGACAGCAAATGCTGCTCTATAAACAAATGAAAGTGGTTGCTTCTTTAAATTGGCTACATTATTTACATCATTCTGGTTTAGTCATTTAACAAGTTGATTGTGTTTTTAAAGGCACTGTTACATTTCAAAGCAGCTGGAGTATTTATTTGGCAGCTTATATTCAAGTGAGCCTGAAGCACTCTATTGTCAAAATGTAACAGATGAAGTAAAGTCAGGATGGTTTAACTTCTGCTATACGTCTTCTAAACGTGATTGCTGTTCTGATTTAGCTTGTGTGTTCTAGTTTTTCAGTAATACCACTATCTTTTTTTACCTAGGATTCTCATATCAGATCTACAGCAAGCAATAGAAAACCAAACTGGAGTGAGGGCACACAGGAATCGAAGGTCCCTCTCTGGGTATAACTATGAAGTGTACCACTCCCTGGAAGAGGTGCATGAAAAATCATTTGTTCCTCTTATCTATGACAATGTTGCATTTAATAAGGCTAAGATTTCATTCTCTGTACAAGTTCTGGTTACCTGTGCATTTTCAGAAGTGTTCTAGGTGTTTCTTCTTCAAAAAATTAATATTTGTATTCAAGGCTTATTGATACATGTAATTATCTTTCACAGCATCGGAGTTTTGTTTTTAAAGTAGGTCTTTAGTGGAAAAAGAGATTTCAGTGAGTGATTGGTCACACTAAGTCATTTAATTAAGTAATATGAGCAAATGCTTAAGTATTTGCGCTGGTGGTACAAATACCTAAAACCACTTAGATACAAACTCATATGTAAGGAATACTATCCTGGGTGATGGCTGGGTAAATAATTTCTGTTGATTTTAGTGTGCTCACATATACAGTTTCAATCTGCACCAAAACAAAGTCACTGGGCTGAGAGTGGAGAGTGCTGCACCTCAAGAAGATCTGGTACCTGTGAAACAAATAATGCAGGTAGCATTGAGTCACACATGTCAACCTGTTTGCCACTGTGTTCTGGCAGGCAGAATCAGAGACTTTCTTTCTTCATTCCATTAATATTTAGTGGCAATGATGGATTAGCCCCATCCCCATATTTTCCATGGAAAGCTTATGCATCCCAGTAATACCCAACAATGAAACAGAAAAAAAATCCCATGTGAAGGCCTCATCCAGCCTCTGGCAACAGAGCTATGAGAGCCAAACAGGGGTTAAAGTGTGAAAACAAAAACAAACAGTCAAGACAAAAATAAATACTACAGGGAAATGAAAAAACAGAGAGAGGACTGATGGCTGAGATCAATAAATATATTACAGTTTCTTCCCATGAAATTCAAAGATTGAAGCAATCATTTTATTTCTGTATTTGCAGATAGAGGACTGGATGCACTATCTGAATAGAACGCATTCAGATCTTGTTTACATGTTCTCTGTTGGAAAATCCTATGAAGGGAGACCACTGTATGTATTCAAGGTAAGCATTAAATAGTCATTAATGAGACTAAAATCTTTAATCAAGGACGGACACTTTGTTATTTATGTTACAGCATATGCACCAGAGACAGCTTAACTGTTTGCTAAGGATGAGTTGCTAAAATCTACATATCTCTCTGAATGTCATCTTTAATGAAAAAAGGGGGGAAAGAAGCTGGAAAACTAATAGCCAAATCCTATTTACCTGAATTGGATATGCGTGGAGAAAGATAACAGGACAAGCTTAATTAGCAGGATTTGGATTTAAGGGGATTGGAAAGCTTTTCATTTATAGACAAGTAGGAGAGCAGTTATGCTGGAGAAGGATCCCAGAGCAGTGGAGCCCTTCTCAGCATGTGCTTCATGTGCTTCTTCTTTAGCTACTGACAACGTTTTGGGTTTGTGTGCTCTCAACTCACATGATTAGGACCACAAATTGGGGGTTGTCAGCAAGATGCAAAAAATCTTACTTTCAATGTATTTTCTTTTCATCTTCTGTTTAAGAGTTCTGAAAATTTGATTCTTTGTCAGGCTATTCATGTAGTATCATTGTTCCTCACCCTATTCCATGTCATATCATTCCTCATAAAAGAGGAACTGACAGATCTCACTTTCCCTACCGTTTTTTTCCACACGTCAGCCTCATTATCTTGGCCATACCCGCCTAACATTATCTTGGTCATACCTTTTAAAACAATACATTTGTGTTCCTTTATATGAGGAAATTCAAAATGTTTTAGTCTCTCTCATATTCTATTATTTTCTCATTATTGTGTTTTCACTAATGTCATGAGAACTATTGGTATTTTGTGAATATTCACACTTCAAGTTAGGTAAAAGATCACGGCCCTACAAGAAAGCTGTCTGGATAGACTGTGGAATTCATGCAAGAGAGTGGATTGGCCCTGCCTTTTGCCAGTGGTTCGTGAAAGAAGTAAGTGTTTAAAATTTACAGTCATACAGACCCTTCTGTTCAATAAACTTTGCATTTTTGCTGTAACAGATCTAACACACTACTAATAAGGAAAATAACTAGCGGTTATACCTTTCATTTTTTATCATTTCTAGAATACTTAAGTGCTTGGTAAACAAAGCTGTTAGTGACAGCCAGACAGAGCTAGGCACAGGACAAAAATATGCCGGAGTCATACTGGCAGAGATACGAAGTTGTATTTTATTCCGAGACCTAAAAATGTGAAGTTTGTAATTCTGGTAATGGCCCAGGTAAATCAGTGCCTGCTTCAGATCAGTTCATCAGTATCTTTGCATTAAGGACTTAGCTTCAAAGAGACATTTCTCTTTTGTGTAATACCATAGGAAGCTAAAGTCACAGAATCATAAAACAGAATCACAGAACTGTTTAGGTTTGAAAAGACCTTAAAGATCATCAAGTCCAACAGTTAACCTAACACTGCCAAGTGCACTGCTAAACTATCACCCCAAGTGCCACATCTACACATCTTTTAAATACCCCCAGGAATGGTGACTTAAGCACTTCACTGGGCAGCCTGTTCCAACGTTTTACAACCCTTTCGGTGAAGATATTTTTCCCAGTATCCAATCTAAGCCTCCCCTGGCTCCACTTGAGGCCATTTCCGCTTGTTCTATGACTTGTTACTTGAGACAAGAGGCCAACTCCCACCTAGCTACTTTCTCTTCTGAGGTAGTTGTAGAGAGCAGTGAGGACCCTACCGAGCCTCCTTTTCTCTCAAAACCCTCAGATCCCTCAGCTGCTCCTCATCACATTTGTGCTCCAGACCTTCCCCAGCTTCATTCCCCTTCTTCGGGCTCACTCCAACACCCCACTGTCTGTTTTGTACTGAGGGGCCCAAAACTGAGCACAGCATTCAAGGTGCAGCCTCACCGCTCCCGAGTGCAGGGGACAATCCCTGCCCTGCTCCTGCTGGCCACACTGTTGCTGATCCAGGCCAGGGTGCCATCGGCCTCCTTGGCCACCTGGGCACACCTCATGTTCAGCTGCTGTTGACCAGCACCCCCGGGTCGTTTTCCAATGGGCATCTTTCCAACCACTCTTCCCTCAGCCTGTAGCACTGCCTGGGGTCGCTGTGACTCGAGTGCAGGACCTGGCACTTGGCCTTTCTGAACAACTGGTCTCAGTCTGTCAAGAATTCATCTACCATGTTTCCATCATGGCAATTATCATAGTTTTTCTGCTGTGCAATGGCTTCCAGCTCCTGTTTATTGCTTATCCTGTGTGTATTGGTCTGCTTTGAGTATTTTGCATACCATTTTTTGCATAAAATAAGGGTTGCAATATGCTTTTACAAGGTTCTTCCTATAAACATGCAATTTTCTCACTTTTCTTCCCACCCATCACTGTGTAATTCTACAATGTATTAATACCTCCTCTGATTTTGAGAGTAAACTTCTGCATCATCAATGTCCTAATGCTGAGATGATCATATAATCATGTGTGGCCTTCCCTCTGGTGTCACAACAGTGTATTGGGAAAGCACAGAAATAATGAGGCCACTACCGTTTGGATGAGCCTATCAGCATGGATAGGCTAAACAACATCCAGGAGCTGATCTCCAAAGTTCGGTGTGCAATGATGGTGTGTCTTCATATTAAGACTCCTGTTAATGTAAAGATGAACTAACTTGCAATTTCTGAGCAGCTTTCCTACCCAGGAGATCATGCCACAATAAGGAAGGAAGCTGGTACAGAATGGAACTGGTGAGAAGCCTATTGCTCTTCCTTACCACGGTTTTCCCATAAAGCACTACAATGTGGCAGTAGGGCAAAAATCACAAGGTTTCTCTGTAGACATTATAGCGGAATATAGGCTGTGGGTGTGTATATAAAAACCTTCTGGTCGTTATTTCAGATCTTCAGAGAGTAGCTTGTAAGGCTGCTTCTCTAATTATGTAAAAACATTTTCCTACATTAAAAGTAGTCTCCACAGAGTTCCTTCAGGCTACAAGAATGTACAACCTTTGTCTGCCCATCCTTTCTTAGAGCATTACTTCAATCTAGCATTAAAGCAAAAAGCATCAGGAAAAGAATACATTATGCTCATAGTCTCCATCAGCATATTAAAAGGACTGGCAAAGGAGGAGAGACAAGATGATGAGGATGGTTTAGGTTATTCTTTTCCTCATTGTATGAATTAGACATTTTTAGTAAAATCTCTGGGAAAACTGAAGGTCTCTCTGTGTTTCCAACTCTGCAATTTTGTTTTTCTGGCAAACTCCTCCCTTAAGCACCTCTGCAGCCTGGCAGCCCAGTTTTCCATCTTCCCTGGTACTTACAGGCAATTCTGAGAAAGGGCTGTCAGCTTGGAAACAGATTTTTCCTGGCACGTTTATTGACTCTAAGGAATGGCACCACAACCCATTGACTTAAGGCAAGCAAAAAGAAATGTTGGATTTACATGATGTTGGCCTCTTTTCTAGCAGGAGAAGCATACGTGCATTCCTTTACTATGCAGGCAGCCTGAAATATTTTACTAAGCTTTCACTTCACCCTGTGTCTCTGACACTTACTTGTATTGAAATATATCCATGTTCCTGTGCACAGGAAGCCTTTTCAAGCAATTTAGCTTAGGAAGAAAACCCTCCATGCATGAACGTCACTTAGCATTCAAGCTCAAGACTGCTGCAAACTTTACCAGATACTCCTATCCAGCTTGGGAATCCTCAGTATTTTGCTTGCACCTCTGGAAGTGGCAGCTTCTGAGTGTCAGTGGATTTGCTGCAAGCAATGGGAGATGCCACCTCCAAAGGCTGGAGGTGCCAATGAGCAGCTGCTCGTGTGGTTTGCCATGGTACGGCAGCAGCTCCCCACTTTCTACAAAGAAACTGGAATTGTTCAGCTGAACTGGACCTGGCTCCCACCTATACAGAAATGCAAAACAGACTAAAGCAGATCAGACTTGGGAAGTGAGGGTGTAAGGCTGGAGCATAGGAAGGCAAGAGGCTGCCTGCTGTGCAGGCTTGTTCTGTGTTTGGGCAATTACAATAATTAGAGAAAAAGAAAATATTAACTAGAGAAAAAAAAAGATACAGAAGTTAAAGATTTAAAAGAGAAAGAATGCACAGGAATTACATTATGTGATAATATAATTCAAAGTACAAAAGCAGCCTACTCACATTTTGAGACAAATAAAAGGAAAGCAAAGACTGTGGTTTGGGGACTTGTAGGTTTTGTTTGGTTTTCTGTGTGTTGGGGTTTTTTTCTTATAATTTACTCCAGAATATCCTATAGCCTTGGCTCTGTGTTCCATAGATCTGATGTTAATAACAACATCACTGTTTGTTTCTGTGGAAGGCGCCCCTGAATGTCTGCAGTCTCTCAGCTAAAGATAATCATATGTTCTGTCAGGATTAGCCATCCTGGTGGCCTCTGACAAACCCCACCTCATGGTCACTGAATTTCAAGTCAAGAAAGGGGACTCCCTGTACACACAGAACCAGAGGGTCTAGGTACCAGGTAATGAGACACAGAGAAGTGTCTGCACCTGTACTGTAGTGAAATAGTAGTCAGGTTACAGAGGAGTCCACCCAACTCAAGCCTTACTCAGCTGGAGAGGGGTGGAAAAAGGGTTCTGATAGTGGAAACATTACGTGACCTCTGGTGGAGGGAAGCAAGACAAACTGTAAAAGGAAACAGAAGTGATTACATGTGGGCTACTTTGAAGGCAACCTGCAAAGATAAATGAACCCAGAACTTGTGTCCACAGCATGAGATCTAGGAAAAAAAAGAAAGGTTTTGTTCACCTGGAATTTTGAAAAGGCTACATGGGATCTAATACATTAATAAGTGTTAGTAAATATTGCAAACTGAAATGAAAGGTACTCTATTATGTGCAATTACTTTGTAGAAAGCAGTAGACTTTAGAAACAAAATTCAGATATATCAGGTACTTATCCAAAATAAAATAGCCCTCACAAAAACAAAGACGCAATGCGTATAGCCATGTATAGCAGAAATAGAATTATATATGTACATATGTAAAGTAAGAACACTGAACTCCTATTCATTGAGAGAGGAGAAGCAGAATCCAGGTATCAAGTTATCCAGACCTCAAATTTAGGATTTTACCATTTCTTAAAAAATCTGAAATATGGTTCACAGGCTGCTATTCAAATTAACATCAAAACAAGATTCTGTTTCAGTTTTAGTGAAAGCAGATGAGGATTCCCATTACATCTGGTTTGACTTTCTTCCCTCTAATAAATGCTGCCATTTGATCCATTTCAATGATGTATAACCTTGAGATGTCATTTATACAATATTTTCAGAAAACAGCATAGTGGAGATGTGACTTCGATAAATGTTATTCTTTATTTCTGATGCAGGAATTTGTATTTCAAGATTAGAAAATTCAAGAAATTTAATTAAAAACCTTCAAGAAGCATGGCTATTCTTCTTGACAAAATGTTCTAAGAATCCAGTATCAATTGTAAGGAAAATGTCCATTAAGATCAAACGCATCTCCCTAAAGGAGTGTCCTCATCAGGACCTCAAATGAAGGTGAAAATAGCCTCACACTTTGGAAATGCAGTAACCTCCCACCATCACCTTCTTCTCCCATCCTCAACAGTGATCCCAATTATTTGAGCTCCCAAATTACTCAAGATTATGTGTCTGGACTTCATTGTGCTCCCAGGGAGCAAACACGTAACCCCAGAAAAAGAAGTTAAAGGCTGAGGGCAGTTCTCAGGGGTTTTTTGTTGTTTGTTTGGTTTTTTTCATGCTGACATTTGTATTGATTTATTCCACAACCAGGCTAGAATCCCCTCTTTTCATTCCATAATAATGAGCCAAGAGAGACGCACAGACAGTCCAAGAAGCAAAGTGGCAACATCTGCCCCCACTATTCTCAGCTTGAGACTGATTTATGAGCCACCTCGTGGGATGCATATGGGATGCATACTGCCAATTAGCCAGCCATTAGGCTTGTGGACCAGGCCCCAGAGGCCAGTCTTTACCAGGAATTTTGCAGCATTCAAGACCTCAGATTCTTCCTCAAGAATGTTTATGAAGTGCTTGAGTGCAGACAGCAAAAGGAGCAGCCCATACACAGAACTCAGTGAAGACAATAGTGCACTCAGAGGCAGGGCCAAGCAGGAGACCCAGACAGTGTTAAAGAGGGTTGGCTCTTCTTCTTCGCTGTTCAGGCCATGTGGTCAGAAGGCAATAAAGCCATAAGTATTCTTACTTTAAGATCTGCTGAAAGCCAGTGTAGTGCTTATACTCATTCTACAAAATTCCACAGTCTGTGTCCTGATGGACAAAACATCTGCAATGTGCTGCATCGACAGGCAGAGCAGCACTCAGTCATTCATTCCAGTGCTGAAGCCCACACTGTCAGGAAAACAGCTTCACAGTCTGGATCATTGCTGGGTCTTGCTGAGCTCTGTCAAAACCAGTAGACCTTTGGGATTTAGAAAATTTATTTCCCTGTGCTATCCATAACTACCAGAGCCTCAAAATACTGGCTAATTGTCAAATTCAGATACCAGTTTCTTCACCCACTTCAGAAATAGTCTGATCTTGGGGGTGTGTAAGATATATATGTGAAGCAACACAATAATGTTTCTTAAAGATTATACACTTGATCTATCACTTGTCAACCAACTTAAATCTTTTGAACAGGTACAGCTGAAATGCTGTGTTCCCACAACCCAGGGTTTCAGACTAAGATTGACTCAGAGGATGCTCATTACACCTATATTTAGTTCTTCTTTGAGACAGTGTGTTCCACCTGCTGTGATAGGCTTTCCATCTCCATTTTTTGGAGTTCTCCAAGCAGAAGTTTTGAACCATAAAGGAAAGAAAGCAAGGACCTGAGTGCCTCTACATATAAGCCAGACATTTATGCCAGTCTGTTCCTCAGTACAGGAATGCCACTGTTCCTAACCTATCTTTGATTGACGGTCCTCAAAAATCTGAAGCGCTTTTGAAATATTTGAATATTTGAAATATTCCAAACTGAATGAGAAGCTTGGAAGGGTAAAACAAACACTGTACCTGTAGCTTTTTCCTTTCGCCCTTTAGCTGGATGTTATTTCTTTCCAAGGTCTGTTCCCTTCAGCTAAAGCTTTTTAGCTGATGTTGGCTTGACATGAAATTTTTTTTGCTCTTTAAATCATTGCATCTTCTTACTCTATGAAATCTGCCTATCTGGGTTTTCCTCCAGTTGTTGATCAATTTTTAGTGTACCCTTGGTTTAGGTAAGTCAGACGCTTCCCAGGGCTGTGTCTTGCCCCACTGCAGACTCCTTCACAGGTGCCACTGGTGATGGCACCACAAAATCTGGGCTTTTTTTGCCTTGAAGGACCAGTCATCTGGTGGCAATCTCTCCATAAATTTCGGCAGCTCATTCAGTAAACGCAATACAATCATTGGAGCTTAATTTTTATTGTTTGCCAGATTCTAATTTCCCCAGCTGTCTTTTGAGCTGCCTAACTTCAGAAAAAACAAATGGACTTCTCTGAGTGCTCCCTATATATTCATTATCTGGAGGGAAAAATCCATCTGTTTCATCCTGCAGTATCTATATTTGAAACACTCAGCCTTACTTGTCTTCAGCTAATTCAGCCTTCTCTGTCAGAAGCTTCTGCCTGAAACACTATTTGTTTTTTCTCCGTCAGAGACATCACCTCTTCCAGCCTCTTCACTCAGCACTTCATTCATCAGCCTTTCAGCAGCAAGAGGCAGTGGTACCAAAGCAGAATTTGTTTTATCCTCATGATTTTTTTCCATCCTGCAAATGCTGTTCCTGCTGTTTGAAGTTCTTGTGTAGTATCGACACCTACATGTAGTAGTTTCTGCTTCTACTCAGCGTCTCCCTTCCATTCCACAGCTGTTTCAGTTCTGAATGTGTTCAGGCTTTTTGGCAGCCATCCTATATACCACTTCTCTCTGAGTAGCTGCATCTCGCTAGCACATGCCTGCTACTGAAAATGTGCACCACTTCTGAGGGGTAGGAAAGTAAAGTAGCAGTGAACACTATCAGCAAGAGTTTCCTGATCTGGGGCCTCAGTAGGGATGCTTTTTTTTTTTTTGCGCCTTTTTTTAAAAAATGGAAAAAATCTAAGCCAATGCCAAAAAGATGGAGTGCAGTACCATGGTATCACCACAACGAGGCATGTGACGCACTGTTTTAAAGGCAGCCGTGGCACACCATTTCTATACTGTGAAGTACCTCTCTCCTTCTTGATCTGTAGTGGAATTTCCCAGGTTTTATTCAACAATAAGACAGTTTAGGGAAGGTTCTTTCCTTTGCTGTTACATCTTCATGATAGCAAATAAAAAACTCAGTTTAAACTGTTTTCAGTTTTCCTTTTCCAAAAGGAAGTAACTACTGCATTATTTTTTGTGTGCACTTTCAACTACTCAGCTGCATCTTCCTGCCTACCCAGGATCTTAAGAAGGTAAAAAGTGCTTTCATTTTTCTTGCAGCTATTAATTTTTCACAATGTGAGGAGATCTTGATAAAAGTAACACTGCAGCTGTGTTGTGCCTGTAATACAAATTCTTCAATGACACTTGCTCCTGTAAACTCCTATTTAAGTATTCATCACTAGGACATTCAGATTCTAGCCCCTGAAGGCTTTTAAGCTGTTGGGTATGTTCTTCTTCAAGGCATGAAAAGAATTCACATTGTTGTTCCAACACATTACTTGCCCTAAGGAAGAAATTCTGCTCTGTATTTTAGCAGTCCACTCCTGTATGATGGCACTGAGTAATTACGGCCTCAGCAAAACTGCTGATATGCAGAAACACTACTGAGCATGAGAAAGGACTGTGAAAGAAAATTCCATATGTTGGGCAATTCAGTTGTTCCAGAAATGGAATTACAGAATTACAAGCAATTATTTGTATCTTAAGTATTTAACCGTGTCTCAAAAATTTAATTAAACCTTGTATTCAAGTGAGTTCTCTTGGGTTTTCCTCAATATGTACTAACCTATACCAACACAGTTAGGATGTAAAATTCAATAATTACGTTTTTCAGAGGCATTCATGTTGGTGGGTCTCCACCAAGTTGGTGGGCACTAATTTCATACAATTACTAGTAAAGAAATCTGTATTGCCCCTTTCAAAGTATTCACAGAGCTTCAGAAGAACTCAGGTCTTTCTTTTACCTGATAGGCAATCCTTTGTCTTGTTTGGGGCCTGGGAGGTTTTTCTTTTTGTACTACCTCTCTGAGCAGAACCAAGGAGTCATATCTCCCATTTCTTCTAAGATCTGTGTAATTATGCACCTTCTTTCCCACAAGATCGTACCTTTGCTTGAGGGGTCCCAGCCTTGCACAAGCTTCCTGGAATGGCTGTTTGCTTCTCTAACATGTCATTGCCTCTTCTCTGCTTCAGCATCTTCTCCATTTGCGTCCTTAAGCAGCTACATAATCAAGTCTTTGGGATTCTGCAGATCCTTCTTGTCAGACTCGATTTATGGGTACTGAGGAATAGTTGCAGCACACTCCTCTTTCTCAGTTGTTTCTGGGTTTCCCTGTGGTAAATGGCTTCAAAGAGGAAGGAAGATTTTGCTTGGTATTAAACAAAAGAGATAAATCAGACACAGTTCAAGCTTCAGCCTTGAAAATTTGACCCTTTGTTTTAAGCCATTTGTTTTTAAATACTCGGTTGTATCTTAGCCTTAATAATGGGCTTACCACTCTGCTTGTGATTTGAATGCTAAAGCAGGACACTAGCAGTAAAAGGGAAAACAGAGATTAAAAGGTGTACTGCTTCCAAGAGCAGGGACAGAGCTAATTACTAATTTGCCAAACTGATAAAGAGGCAGTGAAGGCCTGAATGGCAGATCATAGTGTCAGTCTGCTAAAGTGTAATATGTACAGATAAAAGTAAAGTACTGTGCATTACTGTCAGAAAGGATGTTTTAACTGATACCTCAATAATGGCATGGAAGAGTTAATCCTGTTTTGCCAGAAGCAGTTTTATGCGATTTCTGGCAGAACAGTAAATGGAGTCAGTTCCTTGTGCTAAAATAGTAACTGTTTAATTCAGCATGATTGTTTAATTCAAAATCAGAAACAGCAAAAGCTGATTGTTACCTTAAATTTAATAATACTTAATTGTGGAATAGCAAATCCTTTTTAAGCTCTACTGGGATTTCAGAGTTGCTCCCAGCCCTGTGTCCTTGCTTTGTCCTTCTCAGTCAATCCCCTGATTTTATAAAAAGCCTAACTGCATCCTAAATCCATTTTACACTCTTGCCTCTTATTGCCTTGGCAGTTTACAATATAGCTCTTTTGTTTACTTCGTCCCCTAAATTAAATTTCCTCTGGTCCAGATCCTCAGCCAGCCTAAGCTGGTACAGCTCTATCAACAACCATCACTCAGCTGATGCAGATGATGGAGCCCCCTGCTATTAATCACTGGTCCTTTCCCCATCCCCCAGGCAGATTGCTTGCACGGCGCTGGCAGCGTTCCTCTATCATCTGTTCGCTCGCTAACAACACGATTCAGCATTTATTGGGCCGGTCTGGCTCTCTGCACATTCAGCAGCAAAGCTGCTATTGATTGCATGATGGGGAAGCAGAATCAACCCATATTCTGAGAGCTCTCTGCACACGACAATGCAGTTAATTCACTAATGGTTTATATTCGCCTTGCTCGTGTCACAGCGGAGAGAAAACGTTTCAGCACCGCCGGAGCGGGCGGGGGAGGTTCACATGACCATCCTGGGGAGAGTTGCATCACAAAAGGCAAGTTGTGGGCTTTGCTCCAGCAAGGACACACCTTGGTCACTGTAAGGCTCATTGCCAAAGATTATGCAGTCTGCATTGCCTGATTACGTACATCAAATAAAATTGCCAGATAAAAGCAGTATGAAGGACTAAAAATTTTCAGCAGAAAGAGTGAATATGATCTCACTCTATCTACGCTCTTGCTTTCCGAGAAGAAAGCCACTCTAGATCTGCTACTCTAAAAGGGTAACCAAGTTATTAAAAAACCCATATATGCTTTAAAGAACAGAATTGAATTACATGTTCGACTCTAAACCAACGTTAAGACTTTAAATTTTGAAGATTATTGCCAGGGACTATAATGCTTTCTAAAGTCTCTTGTAGTATTTTGTCAATGACAACAGATATTAAAATAACATAGAGTCGCTATAAAACCTTGGCATTTTGCTGGCTATATTTTGTTTGGGTTTTTAAATGGTGGTACTTTCACCTAGCAAGGAAAATATATTCTTCATGGGATTTAAAACATATTGGATATTAAAACATCTTAAGTCAAATATTTTCATTATGCCGCTTTTTGCAAATTTGGAAAGGTTCTGAAAAATATGCAAAGTTCATCCATGCAATTTTAAGCAGTGTGTTATCTTAAATTAATTAATTATCTGTAGTTATTTTAAGGAGATTATTTTAAAAGTGTTTTTAAGAGTTTAGTCTCACAGCATTGCAGTTTAAAACACAGTATATAACACAGTGTAATAAAAGGCATAATTACAGATGTAACCAGCAGCAAAAGAATGGCATACAAAATACAGATGCAAGCACATGTGCCAATCTCATCATCACTGGTATGTAAATACCCACCATGGGGACACAACCTGAGCTTAATTTGCTAATACTGTTTAAAACAAGAAAAGCATTAAAAAACCAAGGAAGTGGGGTGTGGTGCCTTATTTCCTCCCCAGCTAAACTACTTGTCCCTGAAATAAGCATAATAAAAATGTTCATTTTCCTTGACTCTCATTTTGGAGCAAGGGTTCGTTCTGTTTCCACTGTAAGAACAATTTTACCAATTTAACATCCATATTTTCATAGAGGTTCTTAATCCTCTGCAGATTTAAGTGCAGGGCCAGCCTAATGCACATAGTAGCCCTGATTACTTCAATAAATGTTCTCTGCATGTGGAATACCAATGACACAGAGTCCTTATTTTCACATTGTTTTTGAGTAACCATTGATTTGACAAATGAATGTTTTGACAAAATTAATTTTTTTGCAGTTCCCTGAACACCAATATTTTTACACAAATCTATTTTAAGACTTGATATGGCTTTCTAATACAAGTAAACCAAATTTAAATGCAATACCAGCTAAGAATTTTTTGGGAATTTCTGACACATGGGCCAGGGAACCTATGACCTCCTCACTGGCCAGGGACTTTCTCCTGGGCAGTCCATCAACTTCCCTCAAAAGCACACTGTCATTTCCTTCTCCCCTCCAAATCAGGATCTCCACCCCACCCTGTCCCAGCTGCTGCCTAAGTCTCATTTCATTCTGTGCTTTGCCCCTTTGCCTTTTATTTCTCACTTTCCCCTCCACTTGCCTGGCTGAAACAGAAGAGCTCAGTGTGGAGCAGCCCTGGGTGACTTGGCTTTGCAGGGATAATGTGCTGCTCTGGATCTGATAGGGAGGCTGAAGGACTTGCACGTGCAAAGCACTTCTGGGAGGGTGAGATGAAGCAGGGTAAAGAGAAAGTACTGCACAACAGAGGGATGGTTAATGCACCACACAGAAGTATTTAGAAGTCTCACTAATTCCCTCAGTAAAGAAAAAAAGCCATAGTCCTCCATGAGTAAATTTTAGCTCCAGACATGTGCAGATGTATGGTTATTTCTTACAGGTATTCCACACAAAGCATCCATCAGCTCCCATGGCAGCTTCATAATTCAAACAGCTGCATGGTTAGGAGCCCAGAAGTATTGAATTCCTGTACTTCACACTGTTCCCAAGCATTTGTCAATTGAAAAGCATTTAGCTTAGTTTATTTTAGAGCAAATGTTTCCCTTTGCTCCTCAAACACATGCTACTCTTCAGATCTGAAGGGCCAGAAATACTGCAGAGCAGAAGGCTGTAATCACAGTAGCAGGAGGAGAGGAGCCAGGCTCAGGCATCCCTCTGAACCCAGCATCAGTGTGATATGCTTTCCACCTGCCACGGAAGCACTGGATTCCTCATCTTACTGAATCAAGACTTAAACTTTGAAGGATGCAAATTTGATGCCCATCTATGACAAGGGACAGTATCTGCAAGAGCATGTGGAGTATAAGCTTCCTGGAACTGGTAAAGGAGCTTCTCTGGCACTTGCAAATAGAGCTGTTGGGGGGGTCTCTGGTTTTGCTGCATGTTTCTGATACAGAATGGAAAAAACCAAAAACTTTCCCTAAGTAGACTTCCTCTACCAACCTTTATAGTAAAGGTTCTCCAAAAATAGAGACGTGTCTAAATTATAAAGGAATAATAATTATATTATAAAGGAATAATAATTATAAAGGAATACATAATAATGTACTTATAATACAACAAAAGCTGTGTTGTTAATGTGAGCCTTAAATGCTTCAAGACCTTATCAAATCACCTTGTAGAAACAACAGAACTCCATTGTCTTACAGGAACTAAACTCATTTCTTCAACTATGAATCTATTCCACTGACTTTCAGCTCTTCAAGAAACACTTTGGACACATTTGCTTCTTTGTAATATGAGTTGGATTTTCTTGAGTATTGAAAGCAAATGAGAAGGAGAGAGAATAGGGTCTTTAGAAAACCTTTTTCACATGTTCACATGCTGTCTGAATCACATTTGCAGAAAGATGTCAGCCTTCCGAACGCAGCTCAAAGGATGTTTGTGGTGCCATGAGAACAGACCTCTGTACTGCCAAATGCCTCGTAACTGTCTTAGTCCATCACAATACTTAACTGGGAAATTATTTTTATTATGGAAACTATTTTTTTTGGTTTTCTGCTTCAGGCTCTTCAGACGTACCAGACTGATCCCGACATGAGAAAGATGCTAACTCAGCTTTATTTCTATATCATGCCTGTATTTAATGTGGATGGATATCATTTCAGCTGGACAAATGTAAGTAATGTCAGTAGTATTACACAAAAAATTATCCAGACAGGAAAGATTGAATGGTTGTTACATTATTCAGAGGTGACTCTGTAATAATCTGATCCATCACTTTGTGCCTTGCAAAATGGAGGTAAATTACTCCACTTAGAATACTGAATGTGTTTACCAGGGTTGATTTTTTATGTGTACAAATAGATTTTTTCCAAAATATAGTAATATTTCTATTTAAATGTTTTGTAACTTATGCTAGGATCGATTTTGGAGAAAAACAAGATCAAAGAACATGAGGTTTCACTGTCATGGTGTTGATGCTAATCGCAACTGGAAAGTGAAATGGTGTGGTAAGTATGGAGATACTTTGGTCCCACAGTTCAGATTACTCTGTATTTAATTATCTGATAGAGGTAATTATCCAAATAGGTTAGGTCACATCTGTTGTGAAGTGTTCTCTTTTCCATAGTTAACATTGAAGATATTTTCCCATAAAGCCATAAGCCAAACTCAAATCTTCCTACTAACTTCTAAAATAATGAAAGTCCTGAACTTCAGGAAAACAGACCTTATCATAAGTAAAAGGTTTTCATGAAGAATGTGTCAAAATATTTAAAAATACACATACAGCTATTCTGTATTTTGGCAGTCATATAAATAATTTGAACCATAGCATTGAGAATGGACCACGACGTTTCAGGGTTTACCTATCTACAGGTTTAGGAAATATTTCAAGCTTCATCTTACTCAATTCGCCATTTCTCTGAAATTATTTTAGCTTTGGAAATGTCAAGATTACTTTGTTGGCCTCAGTGTCCTTAATGCCGTTATTATTAGTGATTTAATAAAGAAAGAAGGTGCTTCTAAATGCATGGAGATAAAATTTTAAACTCCCAGCACTTCCATAAGAACTTCATAAAAACTGGCCTCAATTTTGCGTAGAGAACACAGCAGTAATGAAATAAATAGAAGAAGATTTGGAATGGATCCACTGAAGAACGAATGGTATTTTATTAAATCTTACAGAAAGATAGTGCAACTCACGCAGGGGTAAGCAGCTCTAAAAGTTCTGGTGTAAGAAAGTAAAAACACTGAAATACAGCAATATATACCTGCTGACCTGCTCTCCCATCTCAAGGAACTTCCTTCACCTCTCTGTGCAGGTGTTTTCTCATCCAGCATTAGTACACCTTCCTTATTTATATTACAAGCTTGTAAAGATATGAAATTGTGTTTGCACAGGGCAAGGGCCCTGCCGTCAGCCTATCCCTCTTGCCCTGGAAGCCCCTAGATGTTTCCACAATACTCCGATTGCAAGCAGTAGGAGTGAGCACTGTACAGTCTGGCTTGCAGCAGCTGGATTCTTTCAGTAGAGTTTTGAGAATTGTAAGGATAAAAGTGAGTGTGCATAAGATTACAAAAGGAAGATTACAAATGAAGTGAGTGTAAACAGATGCATACATCCAATCCGGTACGGACCTGTGAAATATGCTGCAAATTGTTTTCAACTCTACCCCCTGCAAGGAGAGGACTGACACAGGAGCAGTCACAGAAAGCCTGTGTTAGCTAAGAAACCCTCTGTTACAGAACACAGGCCCAGGACTGCTATCACAGTCTTTAATGCAATTTTATGCTGCAAAAATAATATAAAAATGAACCAGTCCTGCATCACTGTTACCATCATTTACTTAAGTGTGTAAGCCACAGCTGCAGGTATTTGGGGGACACCCATTTACTGTTCAGAAGATAGCCATTGGCATAACTGGAATGATCAGCTCTCTTACAGTGTGTTGAGAGATATATCTTAGGTACCTATCAGTGCAACATTAATACTCAGTGCATTTTCTTTCTAGTTCTAATTAATCTTTCTTGGGTTCCTCCTCCCTCTTCCTGCTCCCTAGCCACTATATTAAGGCACATTTTTTATTCAGTCTTAAAAATGTTTGCTTAGTTTTCATTCAAAAAACAATTTTTTCTTGGCTTAGTGAGACTGTAACAATACCCACATGTAATCACTGTGTGTTGTAATCCTCTACTTTATGCATTTCTCCCCTGCACATAATATGAAAGACAGGTCCCCACCCCAAGTTTAAAAAATAAAAATTCCTTCAAGGTTGCTTGTCATCCCAACAACCACATGCTCCACTTCCTGCATTGGACCCCAAAGTGCGTCTGATTGTCTGTTTTGATGGAGAATAAAAAGCTCTTTCATGAGCTGGGCTGACTGGTACTCAGATGACCCTAACCAGTCACCTGGTGTTCTCATTAATATCTGACACTAGATGAGTCAGAGAAGAATCTGGATCATATCACCCTTTGAGGCTTGCGTAATCATGGTGTGTTCAACATTTAAAACTGCATGTGCTTGTAAAAACCTTTTCATTCAGTTCAGTTGCACTTAGAGTTTTCAGACAGGCTTGAACTTCACTGTGGGGCTTCCAGGCAGGTGTGCTGTGGCAGACTCCGGCCTCAGCAAAGTCGTCGAATGCTATCAGCAGTGAGCTAGTCAGTGCTGATAACACAGCATCCCATCTGCTTTCCTCTTCCTTTCTAGTGCAGGACTTTGATGTAAGCTTTATGATTCTCTAGGGACCGAGCAAAGGGCCATATCACTGCTGGATTTCATGTTGCAGGGCCCTTCACTCAAAACAGTGCACAGAAATTGTGAATACTGGCAGCAAGAACTCTGGCTAGACATATTCCTTGCAATGCACACGCATGTGCAATAGCTAGTACAATGGTTTAATGATAATGAAATAAATAGCAACTTTAAAGCAAATAATGAGGTACTTAGAACTAAATTATGTCATAGGGCAAATCCAGTTAAAGCAGTTGCATCCAAATCCCCAAGAGAACAGTGGGAGTTAAAATTTCCCCCACATCCCAATTTCCAGTGCACCCCAGTGCTCACTGAGGACAGTATCCCATACTGGCAGAAGTGGCTGCAAGGAAGTTTGAAAATCATGCTCCAGCTCATTCATCCTCTCAGTCTTCCTTCTGTACCAAAGCACTGGTTTTATCAGTCTCGGCACACATTTCCTTTGCTCATTTGATCCCCTGATGGATGTTGCAGGGTACTTGTCCTTGTCCATCCCTGGTACACTATCAGGTACAAAAATAAGGCAGCATGGTAATGTTTTACACAATTCCATTTCCTTCTCATGACTATAGCTCAGAAATGTCACAGGAGTTGATACATACTGTATCAGTTCTTTTTTCATTCTTGAGTTACTTCAAAAGAACTTCCAGTATGAAAATTGAGCATATCCTTACATTGTCCAAGGCCACCATGGAAACCTTCTCTTTTTACTACCAGACAGCTTCACCTAAGGTAAAGCATTAACTACAGCTGGGATAGCACATAGTTCACCATAATAGGCTGGACAGTTTAGAGAGTTTTTTCCTTCACTGGAAGTCACTAAACTGAGCCATATTTTACCACTGGATCATTTTACCATTGGCTTGTAGGAATCCACTGTTTATTAACAATGTTGTGCATTGCCATGATTCTGTATACAAGAGTGTTGCAGGAGATAATGTATGCATAAAAAAAAGCAAAGGCTTTGGAAACTCTGTTAAATAGCTCTCCTTTAGCTATATTATCTGAAAAGAAATCGAGGCAGAGTGCTCTTGGGATTTGGATGACTTGGTGGCCATCTGTTCTGCATGGAGACCATCTGCCCTCGATATAACCCTTCTATATCCACTGCAATCCAAGCACTAATACCTTTTGAAATCCCCACCTGTGGCCTTTGAATAGTAGCCTCAATTTTCGTCTTACAAATGAAACTGCAGCATGAAATTCTTCCACCTCTGTTTTTTCTTTTTTTCTTTTTTTTTTTTGCATTAGGTCGATTGCATAACCCTGTTTTAGTTGATATTATTATGCCTTCTCACACACTGCTCTTTTCTTATTAATTGAAGATTGTAGTAGTCGAAAATAAAGGACTCGAGGCGAGGCAAAGGGTGGTGGGAGGTTTATTGCTCTCCCGAGGCTCTCAGGTATCAGGGGAAAGGGATGAGGGTGGTCGGGAGAGAGAGCAGGGAGAGGGCTAGCCATCATCCTCACACCCCGAGGGGTCCAACCCCGCGGGTGCCAGGACAAGGGAAGCGCCCCGACTGCCCTGTGCAGCAGGTTATAAACGGGGAGGGATAACCAATGAGGGAAGAGGGAGAGGGCGGTGCAAGCATACATGCNCCGGCAGCGGCCGCGGCGGGCGGCGGAGGCAGCCCGGGGGCCGGCCCGCCACAGAAGATGGCAGTACTTACTAAACAAAGGATAGCTAATAAAACTCTGCTGTTATAAGTCCCTGATGGCACCAGGGAAGTTTGCAAATAAACTATTATTATTCTGCAGGTCAATGTAAAACGTGTAGTATTTTGAAATTATGGCGGATAAAAGGGCAGAGTAGATTTGCATAAATATTGTTCTTTTAGGCCCAGGCCCTAAGCTGTAAATGAGATGATGGCTTAGATCCAGAATTGCTAAATTATGAAGGAGCCACTGCCACATCTCCTTTTCTAAGTTTCATCTTTCAGTACCTCATGGGATATTACAGGTAGGCTACTCTTGAGCAGCTTGCTGCCAGCTGAGCAGGTTGACATAAAGATATTCTCAAAACTGAACCCTGCCCTAAACTTGAAGGAAAGTTAGGCCCTGTACAAACTGACATGATTTCTATTTTAGCTGACTGAGCAGTCATCCCATGTTTCATTATTTTTTTTTTCCATGAGGTTTGCAGGGGTGAAAATAAGCAGTAGTCAGGAACTATTATCAAGTTTTTAAGATAATCTCTCTTGAAGTTATCTACCTACAATTGTAACCACCACTGTAGTAGATAGTATGTTAAAAACCCTAAAAGGCTAGATTTATTCTGGGAGTGACTAATGGAAGAGGTGTAGCTCTCTGATTTCAAATAGACCAACTGAGACCCATCAGTAGTTTTAATACTGCAATGCTGTCATAAAATGTGCCACTGATAAGAGAAGCCAGGGAAGAAAATACAATGAAGTCAGGTTCTCCTTTTTCAGTTGGAAAGGATGTATCCTCAGGGGAGAACTGTGTGTAGTTGGCCAATTGAGCACTTGGTGTGTCTACTAGGTGAACAAGCAGATTGCGGCATGAGGTCCCACAGGCTCATGCCCATCAGGCACAACAAAGCAATTTGTTTATTGCCTTTCACGCTTTTGCACATCAGCCAAAAAAGGTTGAGCCAGAAGCTGACCCTTGGAACTTCTCTGTGATTGCTCACAACCAACTTTCTCTTTCAACCTCTAGATGAAGGTGCTTCATTACACCCATGTGATGACACTTATTGTGGTCCTTTTCCCGAGTCTGAGCCTGAAGTGAAGGCTGTTGCTCATTTTCTCCGCAAACACCGGAAACAAATAAAAGCCTATTTGTCCTTCCATGCATATGCACAGATGCTGCTGTACCCTTACTCTTACAAATATGCAACCATTCCAAACTTCAGCTGTGTGGTAAGTACATTAAAACTTGGGAGAATAAATTCTGTATATTTTTTGGTATGTTTTGTTTTGAGAGGAGACTTGTTTCTTCAATACTTTGTACATATTTAATATTGAGCAGTATTTATTCTGGATCCACTTGCAATCACATTTCTGGTTATATAACCTTCACTTACCATGAGTCAGTGATAATTTGATTAAAATGGTATAGTGCCTTTCATCCATCAGTCCCTTTAAATTACTTTATAGGATAAATCCCTAAGTTTAATTATAGTTATTATCATTTTATTTAATTAACTGTAATGGGAATTACATAGTTAAGTCCTTGGGCATCTAGCAGAAATTCTGTCTCCTCAGAACTTAAACACTAGGAGCAAAAAGAAGATCATCTTCAATGTTATGAACAAAACAAAATTGAAATTGTTTATGTTTATCAATTCAAGGAGAAATCTCTTAGATTTCCCCAAAATTAAAGACTCAATTGCACTATGTGTCATTCAGGTTAGACATAGTGTTTTGAACCCTTTCAGAGAAGCAGTTAATTAAAATCAGGAGTTTCTGTATATTAGAAAAATACATTAGTAAGAATACGTTTTTGATGGAAGCCTATTGATTCATGTATTCCATGCTCATCCAAAGGCAGAGCTATTCCCCCTGCTTGCAGGCTGAGGTCTGTTTTAGCCAGCCTCCTGTTCATGAAATCCCCCTTATGGCTTATTCTCTGAGCAACACATGGCTAAGCTTTGCTCTCTCTCTGCTCACAGACCCACATTGCACCAACCAGTTGCACGCCACTTTCTTTCACCCTCAGTCCTGAGTAAAATTACATTTTCCATTTATGTCCCATATTGACCTTGAAAGTTGCAGTGACTTTTAACTTCCTGGTTTAAGCTAGTTTTCTCCAAAGGAGCTTATCTGCACCTTAGGTTTATCCTGTGCAGAATAAATGATGTTGTCAGTCCCTGGAGCTTCACTGAAGTTTCACTCAGCTGTTTTCTCACAGAAGGCTGAGCAGCCAGCATTCCACAAACTAAACTCTCTTTGCAGGTTTATGTCCATTGAGACACTTGATTTCAGTAGCTACTAAACATTCTTCTGTCTGATGCCATTCCTGTGAAACAGAGCAAATTAGATGTTAAATAAACAGCCAGAGGAGCTAAAAACATGAGACTTGTGGGTATTGACCATCCAACCCTGTATTGACTGTGAATAAATTTATCAATCATTTTTTTCTATTCTACCTTCACACTCTTTTTGGGGAATGACAAGGAAAAAGGAGTTCCCCAAGTGAATTGATGACTAGTTAGCAAAAAAACATAGACTGGGAATTTAAAATCACAGGTTCTCATTCCTTTGAAGATCAGCAGGTGCAAGCATATATTTTTAAGAACAGACAACAGAGAAGAAGGTAAAGGTGTGGTGTTAGGAAGAGTCAGCATCTTCTCTGCAAGTATAAGATTACTTGGTATCTGACTAAAATGTGCAGAGTAATGTAAGGCAATAGCAGACGCTATAGACAGGAAATTCATTGTAAGGAGAAGGGAGATCTAACTGGGCATTTTCACACACACCAGTATATATTCAATGCATTCTGTTCTTGTTATTCAAGGGATAATTCCATTCTGAGACAGGGAGTAAGTGCCCCTCAGCTCATACACACTCCACCTTTCCATCCATTGCTATTAGACCAAAGGATCCCAGTTTTTGATGTTTAGCAGGTGTTCCTCAAGTATGCAAGACCTTGGATCAGGCTTCTCATCAGAGAGAGTGGAACACAGACCTAAAGGAGCAGAAAATGACACTGTTTTAAACAACAGCCATTGACAAATGGAAGCAAAATCCCAATTCTAAATATCTTGTCAGTATTTGAACTTTATACTTCTTTTCACTTCAGTAGGTCAAAAAGAAGAGGGGGGTTGAAATAAGAAACTGAAGTAATTTCCTGTTATTTGTAAAACCCAATATAGGGATCATAGTGGAAATTAAGGGAACACTTGTGTCTTACTTATTAGTGTGTTTTAATACTTGCCTACTGCCAAAGGCTCCATCACCTGGTGGCTCATAAATGTATTGTTTTTAGAATTTGAAGTCTCTGAAATGGTGACTTAGGCTGAGGTTTCAGATTCTCCAGTTCTCTTGGAAATTGCAGTGAGCTGGAAAGTGATAGATCTCTGTTTCCTGACACTGATGGAACAAATATTGTTGATCTACATGGGCTGTGTACAGTGGACACCTATAGGACCCCACAGGCATAGCAGATAAATAGCTTTTGGTGCTAACAGTGGGCTACAATTAATTCAGAGCAGAAGAAAGGCTGTTTCTGTCTGGGTTGGATCATTCTAGTGAGCTGTCAGTTACCATTTCAATTAAAGTGTTCAATTATTCAGAGCTGCTTTGAAACTGGAGAGCTGTGTACTGATCACAACATGCATATTCTGTTCTAATTTAGGCACAACTCTCTTATTAACACTCTCCTGAAATCTGTTCTTTTAAGGTGCTTAAAATGAAAGTGCTTTTTCAGATTGAAAAAAAAACCCAGCAGAAACATCTATCTTGAGAGTTTTAAATTTCACCTGATTTTCATCCCTTTTCTTCCTGTACTGTCATTTGCCTTAGTGTTTGCAGTGAAATTATATGGCATGACTGAGTTTGTGTACATCTTTCCAAAAATCTGGTAATTTTATGTGGCATTTTCTCCTTGAGGGTGTTCAAGGACTGGTTGCCTGGATTTATTCAGGATCCAACCTGCACAGTATGATGCAGTAGAGAACTGTCCCTTTCTTTGGGCGCGTAGCTATAACAGTGGAAGCCAGCTGCATTCCTCAAGGCTAAGAGCTTCAAGCACACAGTGCCCAGAGATGCGTGCCCATGTGGTGGACATGAACTTGGGATGCTCCCAGTCTGACCTGCAGACAGTTGCTGCCTCTGCACCGAAGCCATTACAGTTGTGCTGCTTTTAAATGGCACTGCCGAACTATTTCTTTGAAAGATTTCAACAGGATTTGCTTCTGTTATCTCACTGCTGTACAGTGCGTAGCTCACATGCAGAGAGTCTTCTTGGTTGTGGCTGTGTTCTCCTTGCCATGGTGCATTCATCAGGACTTTGCTCTCCGCCCCTCTCAGCTCCCTCAGCTGAGCCTGGTTGTGCCTAACAAATTTTTAGAATGGAGTAAAAATGTGCTCTTTCATTTGCTAAGAGCAGTTAGTGTGTAAAATAAACTCTCCAAAGCCCTACCTGCAGGTCAGTAAGTGAAAATGACCTTATTTTTGTTTCTGGAATCACATTTTAAAAGCCGTTTCCTCTGGCTTCTCTACTCGGAGGGACAAAGCCTGCATGGGTCAGATCACAGATTAAGTCAGAACCCCAACTCCTGACAAGGGCAAATAAGTGGAAGGTTAGGAAAAGCATATAAATGGAAAGGCAAGTATAGGGTAATCCTTCCCCAGTGTACTCATCTAGTGCCTGATGAATAACAAGGTAAGAACTGAGTTCATGAAGACTTGCATAAACCAAAACCTACAGCTCTTCTATTCAAGGAAGTAAAACAACTAAAACAACCCTTGCAGCTTTACCCAGTGGTTCAAAGTCCAGCAGTTTCTAGCTCCAAAGGTAATAATTTCCTGTTCTCTATAGGGAGATGACTGTGTTTTCCTGGCTGTCATTGTACATTCTCCAATATCCTTTTCTTTGGATAATAATATTCCTTTTCCTTTGAATATGTATGCTTACTATGTGTTTGGATGCACTATCCATGTGTGACTCTCAGAATTTGCCATGGGCCAGGCCTTCTGCACCCAGTTTCACAGGATGCCATGAGCCCTCTAAACAGCCTGCAGCCGCCGATTTTTCCCATGCAGTACTGAAATCACATTTCTGTAATAGTGGAAAGAGCTCTCCAAGATGATATCATCAGGCCCCAGAGAAAGTTAGACCAGCAGTGAACATTTACCTGCTGATCAGAGATTCAGGAGTGAAATTTGCCTCCTTCTTTCTTCCCAGTCTGCTCATTGAACCATTGTGGAGTGTCAACAAGACAACATTTCTCCTTCACAAGCCCAGCAGAGACAAGGTTTAGTGAACTGGGAAATACATCCTCAGAAAATGCATGCACGGCTTTTAAACTGCATAAAAGAGATTATTTCATCTCATGGTCTTACGTGTAGTCTAAATTTGTCATGTCGATAAATTGACATATATACCTATAATTACAAATACTTAATGTCTGATCATTCACAGTGCAGTGAGCTCTTTTATGCCATGAAAACACCAAACCAAGGTTTTCCAGGAATTGCTGTCATTAAATTGAATAATGCATTTATCCTTTACAATAATTTTAACTTGAATGCCATGGAACACAGCATTGCACCAGAAAGTCCATTGGCTCAGGTCCCAATCACAATACAGTACTTAATTCAAAGTCTGATTTATGTATTCGGGTTTTTTTTCCTCCCCAGGAATCAGCAGCCTATAATGCTGTTAACGCTCTTCACTCAGCCTATGGTGTAAGATACAGATATGGCCCTGCATCCAGCACTTTGTGTAAGTTTCCCTCTGCAGGTTTGTGACTTTGACCTTCCTACAGGAAGGAGAATACCCTTTTTATAACAAAGAATGCAAACACTATTTAAAGTGAACTTTGTTCCGGTTTTGGGTTGTGAGGAAGGCAGAAGAAAGTTTTGCAACTGATTCAGTCAGTTGATTGCAGTAAGATTAACTCAACTGATGCAATAAAAGAGGTTAAAATGCAATGCATTTGAGAGTCAAAAGCCAGCAAATAACATATTCATTGCATATAAAACCTTGGGGCTTTTTTTAAAAGAAAAGTTAACATCTTAAAAACTATATCTTTATCAGATGCTGCAAATGCATTACTAAGTTGTAGCAGCATTTGTCAGGCAAGCTCTCTGTAGACAGGTAAGAGAAAAAGAAGTTCAACAGGTTTTAACAAGACACTTTTTCCTTTACTGAAACCTTGAGGCCTGAATCTGTAGCTAGCGACAACAGACATTGAAAAAGTGAAAAGCTGAAGACTTCTCACCAGTAACCTGCTGCACCTCTTCTGCCATTGCTGGGTTTCAGCTACAGTTCCACTGACCACGGGCCTCCATCTCACAGCACAGTCATCATCTTGTGCTCATTACACTGCATTCAGTCACTATGTCAAAGGAAAAGCAGTGTGAATTAATGCCAGAACTGCAGAGATTACAGCAGGCCACATGAGAGATGTGTCTGTATATAAAAATGTGTCTTGGGTAATCAACATATGGAGATAACGGCAGCATAAGCAGCACACTTCCTCAGGAAGGTTTGTTAATATTAGACACCACCTATGCAAACGCTCTCATGCTGTGAGGAAATGGTGAGAAAGTAAGACAAATGAAAAGAATTTTAAAAGCACTTTAAAAAGAAGATGGTAGATTATCACCTTTCCCCCTTCTCACTGCAAATTAATTGCCTAAAAAAACCAATTTAAACCTAGAAGCATGCAGAGCTCTCCAGTCCAGCTGGGAGATCTTTGTGGAAGGAAAGCTTTAGACTGCACTCACATGGGGACAAGAACAGTTTGAGGCTTTATTCTAGATATTCTCTATTATTAAAGTTTTGCTTTACACAAACCAGTTACAATATTTTTTTCCTATAAAGTGAAGGATCTAATCCATATTGCGCTGAGCACATTTCACCAGGTGCTGGGTGCTCATGCTATTTACTGAAGGGTGTTCAGGATCAGGGCAAGCAACAGCTGGAGTTGCAAGAATACTCACTGATTCCCGGAGACAAAATGCCACAAGACCCCTCTGGTGATTTCAGCATGACTGCATTTAACATTTTTTAATGCTTTCTCTGGATTGCCTCTTTCAGATGTGAGTTCTGGCAGCTCTATGGACTGGGCCTACAAAAATGGCATCCCTTATGCATTTGCATTTGAGCTGCGTGACACTGGCCATTTTGGATTTTTACTTCCTGAGACGCTGATCAAACCAACCTGCACAGAGACCATGCTTGCAGTTAAAAATATAACTCTTCACTTGCTGAAGAAATGTCATTGAGATGGATTTCTAGGAGCTGGAAATGAACTTTTTACTCCCAGTGCTGATGCCTTTCCTTGTGTTCAGTTGCCATTCTAAGGCCACTTCAAAATTCTAGAAGTTAGTGGGAAATATGGTATTGTTTCTACCAAATTTACTTAGTGGAAAATGGAAAAAAAAAAATCTGTTTTTCTAAATTCCATAAAGTTGATATACTAACTTAGTTACCAGTTTGGTGCAAAACAGTTTCTTCTTTTTGCAATAAAGCTTTAATTCTGCAACTTCAGTGAGGCAGGTACTAAAATAAAGTGCCATTCTAGGCAGTTCCTGGCCTTATTCCTTTACCTAATATGAAGATTTCCCATGGGGTCCCTTGAACCAGGGGATAAAGTTTACATTCATGTAAATATACCCTGTGACCCAACACAGGCCTTTATCTACAGCAATAAATGCCTTATAGTGGTAGCTGGCTGCACTGCAAGAGGCAGTGTGGCTTCCTTCTGCGTGTACACATACATACATACATATATGCACTTTTGTGACTTTTTTTTTCATATTATGCAATAATTTGAACCAAGGTTTCCTGTAACTGTTCAGAGAAATCTACTTTCAAATGTATATAATTGGAGTGGACTCAAAATCGACAAACTGTTTTTGAAAATGTAACTTTCCTAGTGATGTGTAAGAATTATAATGGAATATTATTGAGATAGACAATACTCTGCTTTATGGAGAGACAAAGTAACTTGCCATGACTTGGAACTTGAAGCTGGCAGTCAACTGGTGTGTCTGGGCTCTGCTGTAGTCAGTGACTGCCCGTTTCCACCAGCCAAGGATTTAGCCTTAAACTGTAATTAACTGATATTTTATTTATCGGTATTCTTGCAGTGAGTTCTGCAGCTCTTTGGCTATGTGGCTCTTCTTCTTGGAAGTCATAATTTTTTGCATGTTTTAAGGAATTAATAAATTTTTAATAGATTCTTAAGTGAGCCAGAGGTGAAGGTAGAAGCCTTACAGCTGAAATAAAGTGAATAAGCACTATGTTTGAAAGAATAATGAAAGCACAGAGACGATAACAACATGTTGAGGGGTTTTTTAGTACTTTTAAAATACTATTTTTTTTATCTTATTATATCTGCAGAAGCATATATTTTGCTTTATGAATTTTGAGTTTAATCTTATGCCATTACATGTTAACTAAAACATATTTGTTAATAAAATTCTCAAAGAATTTTGAAGTATTCTTTGTATTTCACTTAAGTGTCAAAACTTTAGTTCAAGGACATAACAATTTTATCTATCTACAAAACACTTCTGACACGACGGATGAGGAATTTTAAAAAGCCTACATCCTCTCTAAATAAGCACTTGAACTTAGCAAATGGGCAATCTTTATAAGTCTTGTAAGGGAAGCACTGTATTTAATTAAGAATATCATTGTTTTCAGAACTGCAAAAGGCAATCAGTGAACAAAGATGACAGAATTGCATTCTATTTGTCTAATATTTTGTTAATAAATGCATCTATTTTACACAAAGTTTCTGAAGGCTTGTTCAGATTTGTTTAGTTCAGTCTTGTTTGAGTAATGCAAGTTTCTATTCTGGTTTATTAAAGTCATGGGGACAGAAGCTCTCACAAAAGTAATTTCCAATTGCTTATGACCATAATCATTAAATACTTTGAAGACAGCCGTAACTGCCTTTTGCTATGCACAGATTCCTGACCAATGACCTTGATAGAGATATAAATTATTAGCACCAATTGTTATAAGTTATTCTGAATTTAAGTGACAAGATTGTACCACAAGGACATAAGAACAGAAGTGAAGAACAGAATGAATGAGGGATGTCTAATCAGCATGAGGCAAATTTACCTCTGAATTGCTACAGTACAAGCCTGGACCAGAAGAAACCAGATTCTGATGTGGTGGTTTGATTCCTGATCGCAGTCCAATAGTTCATCATATGAAATATTTCAGCTTTATCTTCATACCATTACAACTCAGGTGGTAATGAAAAGTAATTGAACTCTTGGAGCAAGAAAGGGAAACAAACAAATATCGTCTTTCAGTTACCAAAAGGACCTAACGTTGTAGACCTAGTTGACCTTCTTGGATAGGAATAACTGCAAGTATTCTTAGATTTATCTAAGAAGCTTTGACATTTAGAACTACTTGATATCAAAACCTGTCCATGAATAAAGCTACACACTAGTACATGGATGGACTCTGCTTGAATACTATGTATGATGTGCAACTGAGAACTCTGAGCTGAGTTTTGAAGATGTGTGCAGGGTAACTTAATGCCCCATAGCTGAATACAAGTGTACACAGTCTCTGAGATCTTTAATTTCAGGGTCATTAAAGCCGCTGGAAAGACAATCACTAGGAAAGAACAAACACTGTTTCCAGAATTAAAAATTTATAAGATAATTTTTCAGCAAAAGAGAGACTCTAAATGGAGTAGTTTACCCTAAGGAAAGGAATAATGGCAATCAGCTATTTGGATATGGAATCATATAGCCTTTGTGACTTATAAATACAACTTCTCAAGAACAGCTCTTTTTTATCTCTACAATTGCTTACTTCTCTTCCCTTTGTACTTTTCAGCAGTTTTTATTGAGTACAGGACAACAGAATTGAAAGCTGGCTTTGAGAAAAGTGAATTTATTTAACGATTATATGTACAGTTTATCATTCAACACAATAAAAAGTACATGAACAGCAAAACACTGTTTATTAACCCAGCAGTCAAAATCACATATATAGTGATTATGTGAAATCCAGAAATTACACTTCCATTGATTATTGATGGAATAATTAAAATCTTTTTGGCAACCTGGAAAACAACATCTGGGGTTTTTTTAGTAGCTTTTAATTTTTATAAACAAACCTCTGAGATTAATTAATAGGCAGGAAACAGGCCCATGCCTTTCAAGCCACCCTTCCCAAAACCAAGTACCACAAATTACATTAAATCATCATTCATAAATTGATTTTTAAAATCACCTTTAGAGGTCAAAAAAGGTATTGAGCTTTGCTGCAAACCTTGAAGAAAGAGCACTGCTGATGGGTGAAGCTCCTTTTGTATTTTCCAGAAGTTGCTTCAAAAAGGTCAGTGTATTTGGTCACTGGTAACATAAAGCACCTATGGAAAACTGCAATACCTTTTCTGAAATTTGAAGAGTCCAAATGACCTTGAATGACAACATGCATTTGTATCCAGAGCCAGACTGCTTGTCTATAAGAAAGAGCATTGTGCAGATTGAGCTGCCTACTCAAAGAATTCACTAAATAGTCATTGATGGACAAGACTGTGTCTAATTCTTAGGGATGGGAAGAAAATTTTGTATTTCCTATGAAAAATAAGTTAATATTCAACTGCTCCAATTTATTTCAGTTAAACAATCCCTTGACTTTCTATATTTACATTCATTTTAATGGCATCAGAGAATAAGATACTCGGTAGCATAGGCAGAGTAATAAGTATTTTTGTAAATACTTTTGTAAGCACTTTGACCTTTCCTTTGGTTGTGCAGAACTATTATATCATTTCCATAGTTCACTGTTTTGTAGCAATCACATTCAGTCTCACATGTGTGTTCATGTTTTTGAATTCTGTGCCAAAAAGCCAGATTATTGTCATCTTCAATCAGCTCTTAAGTAATGGTAAAACACTAAAACAATATGTCAGATGCATGGAGATACAACTATTGCTCTGCTGTTGAAAACAGAATAAGAGAACAGAAATTTAAATAAATTACAGAAAGACTTTTTAAATATAAACCCTGTGACACTAGGTATACTTCTTTAAAAAAATTTTTAAATGCTCACAGCACAAAATAATTTGTAAATTTGTTGGAAATTTAAATGTCTTCTGTCCACAGAAAACACAGATGATTTGCCATGTGCTTAATGTATGCCCGAATCTCATAATCATTCAGGATAAAAAATTCAGGTCCAAACAGCTGTAATTGCCTTCTCCTTCACTGTGTAGGAGGGAAGCTGGGTGTGGAGAGAGCTGCCTTTTGAGTGACTGCATCGATAGATTTGCAGCCCTATCAGCACCACCAAGACGGGAGCACTGATGCTGTTTGTTGGTGGGTCTGTCTTGGAGGAAGTGGGACAACTCCAAAGTGCTTTTCACACTCCTTGGCTGAACGTGCCTGTCGCCCCAAGCATGATGTGCTGGTTGAGCCTCTTGTCAGAAATTCACAGCCTCAGGCTGCGCCTGGTGTCAAAAGGGTCTGCCTTAACAACAAGGTCTTCTGTTAACATCTGCAAGTTTGGGAACTAGCAGTGAGCTAACACATGGTTCTCCTTAGAAAATGATGTTTGGGGCAAAGACATTGAGAATTGGGAAATCTTTAGCCAGCCCCTGAATGCTTGTCCTTGCCTGACAGGCAGGAGCAGAAAGTCTCAGTTCTCTCCACTTGTAAGGTGGAGGTCCTTTCAAGCCCTCTTGTGAGAGATCACGTCAAGCACAGCAGGGCTTGCCTTTGGATTCAGACATCAGGGAATGCACTCATAAATAATAGATTCAAATGTTAATTAAAAAAATCTGCCACTGTCCCCAGCCATGCAGAAAGCATACTTTGTCTGTGACAAGGAAAATCTATCCATTGCCATAAAAATGTGGGGTAATATATTCCATCAGTCCTGCCTGCTCTGAGTCCAGCCACTTTAGCACGACTTGGCCTTTTTGAAAAAGACATGTGGCAGAATACCTATAACAATGAAATATTTTAAACTACCTCCAGGTCTGTAGGAGCATACACTTTATATAAAATAATAGGTAACAGCTTCTGAAATAAATATTGTGCTATGACTGGGAGCAGGTGTTTTAGTCTTTTGTGCTGACTATGATGTGGAAGGCTATTCCTCTGCATACCAGGATGGATCAATGCTGGGAGGAGTATCTCTTTTTTTTAACCAATTAATTTTAGCCTATTTTTTCAATTCTGAGCAGAAAATCAAGTTAGGCCTGAAAAAACATACACACAAAAGAGTCTGATAAAATTAGATTTTAAAAAGAGAATTGTCAGTTTTCTTGAAAATAATGCAGCTGTTAAAATCCCAGCCATAATTTCCAGGTGGCTTATTGTTTCCAGCATGTCATAACTGAAAAAAAACAGTTACAGCAGCCTTGAAAGCTGAGCAGAGATGACTGATCTACTCACTGTTTAATTTCCTTTGTTTCATTTCACTTTGTTTCTAGATTGAGAAAATCTGTTGATTGGGCTGAATTGATGGAGTACAGTCAAAAAGCTGAGTGTAAAGGATTTTTCTGTGCCTAATGAGCTAGAAATAGCTACTAAAAAAAGAGTAGCTTCATCTATTTTAAGTTCTTTATACAGACTAATTGCTTTACGCTGTTTGAATTAAATTATCACATTCACAGAGATGGTTTGGAAAGATGTATTGTTATTTTGTAGTGATCCAGCCAGTTTTCTAAGGGTTAAAATCATGAAATGCCTACTAGTGTGGTAGGCGAACCAGAGCTGCTCTTTGGCTGTGATAGCACAGAATCTGTACTTGAGCCTTCTCCGACAGGACAAATTTGCTCTATCATGCTGCATGCACCTCCATTTTTCTCCCTCCATTTTAAAAAAGAAGTGAATACTCTCTGTTAGTGATGACTACAGGCTATAAAAGAGCCTAACTTTTGGTACTAAATTTAAATCATGAACCTGCTAACATGTGTGAACTTCCCCACATACCTACGCGGAGCCATTCACACACAAACACTGTGTCTGGCTGCACAATGTGTCCTGTGTGATGGTTTATGTAATGGTGTAGCTGCAATTCTTGGCAACCGCAGGGCTGCTGATGGCAGGCAGCATGTGTTCAGCATCTCTCCTCTGCCTGCTGTGACACACACAAGTTCAGCTCGTCTGGCCAGTTCCCTAAAAGCCCTTTGACACCATTTCACTGTGCAACACAGGAAGTTCTCACTTCTGCTGCAGTGTCTCTGCGGGTTACCTGCTACTACTGTTGACACACCACCAACGAGCTCCCCTAACGGGCCAAGCCCTCTGTGTGCTGCACCCTACAGAGCTCAGAGATCGGGTTTTGCTACTGTAAATATTAGGGCAGAGGCTGTGAGAGGGTGTTATGCCCCCTACTCCCAATGTGGATTGCATCCCAGGAAGCTTTCGTTACCTTGTGCGTAATGAAGAAGGTGCTATACCATTGCCCAGAGTGAACAAAGGAGTGTCTGGGATGGTGCACGGAAAGTCTGGAAGCATTAATGAGAACACTGGAGAGCCTACAGGCCCAAACCAACTGCCACCATGATTTTTGGAACCGCTTCAGCCCATGAACAATTCTTCTATGTATTAACCATTTGCAGGAATACATTTTTAAAATAGTAATTTTAGACCAAAAAAACCCCTCATCTTACACGTTAAAGGTTTTCTTTAGAAGTTTTTGTATTTATTTTAATGGGGCTTTTTTTCTGAGAAATGAAGCCTCTTTTGAGAAGCTGAGGTAGAAATAGTGTGAAGTTGCTGTCATGCTGAAGGCTGTTTAGGGAGCCAGTGGAATGCAATCTACTACCTGTCAAACACACACTTTCCAACACTACAGACAATAAGGGCAACCTTCAGCAGAGGTCTCAGCAGAGACCTCGCTGCAAACATGTCTGAAACTGGGATATTCCTCAGATAGCAGTTTTGATGCAGACTGGCTAATGAATGTTGGGAAGCTCTTCTACAACTCTCTCCTCTTGAGCTCAGAGTAGGAACATCACGTTCCATTCCACAGCTGTCAGGACTTTTCAAAAAAACATTAGTCTGTGTCAGAGTTTTAACAGAGAAAGGAAGGTCCCCATTCATTTCACGCTCCTCTGCACAGCACCAGGGGAAGGACTCCTTTGCTGGTGTGCCTGGCTGCAGATCCACTGGCACCCAGCCCATCAGGAACAGCATTGTTTGAAATTGATGGAATCACTGTCTTGTTTTTCTTTTGCCTTTATGAAAATCGTAAACAACCCATCGGTGCTAATGCCTGAATATGCACAAGAATAACTCTCTCCTGCTTAGGTGTCTGTCGAAGGTCACAGAAAAAGCTTATTTCTTAAAAATTACTTTTTGGATTCAGCAATTTCCATTCTGCTGAAAACTAACAGTTTGTATGTACAAGGGGAAAAAAATAATCCCAGAAGACAAATTATTAATAGAAAGTTTTATCCAAAACCATACCAAGCACAGTATGTATCATCTTCACAGTCTAATTCAAAATGCACAAACCAAAAGTGGAACATTTGGAGTATGTTTTCTATATCAGGACTAAAAATAAGGACAAAGGACAGAAGTCTATAACACAGAATAGAGGAAAAGTCCAAATTAAGTGGCAATTATGCCTCAAGAGCAGCAGAGATTAACTATTATAAAAAGGCATTTTTATTTTTAACCAGGAATAAAAACCACCAAAGCACCAATACCTTAGAAAGATGAAAGAAAATAATGTTGAATAATATTGATGTTTGAAAAACCCAGAGCTGCTTGGGTCAGATGACATATTGGGAGACTGAACAGCTATCAGTGACTAAGCAAACAGGTGGAAGAACAAAACTTAGGAAAAAAATTGGCAAACAAGCAAAGAGTAATCATTTTAGATTGAATGACACTCTGTGAGAAGTATAAAAATAGCTTCTTCCTGAATAAGTAAAGTAAACAGATACTGCAGGGATTATTTCTAAAAGTAACAAGCAGAGAAGATGAGATGGACACTAAAATGAAGAAAATCTCTCCTCTGTTCATCTGATGGCGTCAAAGCCCATAATCAAGCATCTTTAACCTAAAAAAAAAAATACCTGCCTTTGGAGTACACCCACGTACACCCATGGGGACAATATAAATTAATATTCAGGGACCGTGTCTCATAATTAATTTTTGGTGTATGTGAATATTAGAAAGAGTTAAAAGGTATCCAGTAATGCATACTACCTTACCTGGCAATACCAGTGTTTCCCACTCCATGCAAGTTTGCATTTTACCCCTCCAGCTGTACATGTGAATAATGCCTATCACAGCAAAGCCAGACTGGTAGCTGCTGTGTGAAGAAGCAGAGCAGTGGATTCCGTACAGAAGTAGCAGAAGTTGTCTGCATTATATTTGAGGGGTATTTCCACAAGGGAACATGCATTAGTGTAAAAAGAACCATGTAGCTCCTATAAGATACTGGAAACTAAAAGAGGGTTAAGATTAGCTTCCTTCATGGAAAGCCACATTTGTCATAAAATTCATCAAAATATTGATCCCACTCCATAGTAGATGTGCATTTCTTCTTCCATTTTTCATTAAACACCCACAATGCCACACAACAATGATTTTTATCAATTCTTCTGCATTCAATGCACTTTCATAAGTACACAGCTCTTCAAGAACAGATTGATACCATAGCTGAAAAGGATAAAGTTACAGCACAACCAATATACAGTATGAAATTAAAGATGTAATAAATTCCAAGCAAAAAGCAGCACTGAAACCCAGGAGATGAGACTTCCTTGCAATGTTTCCAAGGAAGCCTTTCTTAGGCTTCCCTAAATCTTGACAATGTGTATCTATTTAAATCACACTTAATGCTCAGATTCACTGGAGTACAGAAGTCAAGGCTGTAAAGAAAGCGAAAACTATTGGATATGTATCATTTTACTTGCCATTCAGTGTGGGAAATTATTTAATACAGCCACAGTTAGTCTATTTGCCTAGTATACACCTATTTTAAAAAGCAACAATAAATAAATAATATTGTTTAAACTCTGCAAATTTGTTATACAAAAAAGTATTACTTATCTAGGCTCACACACTTCAATTACGAATCTCTCTGTACTTCACATTAGGTGTTCCCTGGCAATTACATACACTACTATAAAAAAGATCCAAGCCTTTAACAGCCAAATTACTTTATGTAGCATAATGATAAAAACTGGCAATAATCCTTCAGCCAGAAGCTTTACTCCAGATTTCTGAGATATCCCAGTAAAGCCACCCATTCTTACATGTCTGGTAAAAAGAAACAGGCACCCTTGTACCTACAGTAATGCAGGATACTAAAGAACAAAGAGGTGTTAGAGTTATAGGCTTACCAATGCTGCCATTCACCTTCTGTTTTTCTGTATTCATTCCCTGGGGTGGCAGGCCTCAACTTTCACCTGTCTGGCAGAAAAAATTCATGGTCTTTCTGCTCTGAAGGTGGGATTTAACTCCTCTGACTTCAACTGTGTCAAAACTATTCATCGAAACTCAACTGACTTGGTTCCCTCTGTTGTTGGTAAAGTAAAGGCTGCAGAGGATGACAGGTCACATCTACCTTACACTTGGTGCCATCCATACTGCAGGAGTTACTCATTAGATGTCAGTCTTTTTGGATCGCAAGAGTCATTCTATGATTCTTCAAAATAAATGTCATTTATTTTAGCCACAAATATTTATCTAATAGAAAATAATGTACACATAATCAGCAAATTTTCTATATGTATTTCTGTCACATAACTTCAACCCTCACTCAGGCAGACCTAATTTATTCAGCCACCACAAGTGAAGCCTGGCATCTTTCAGGTGCTGTGGACCACGAATGCTTCTCCTTTTCTGTCTCTCATGTCTCTTTTAATCCCACCTGCTATTTTTGTTACTCTACATTCACATTTCATTTCTTGTCCTTGTATTTTGCTGGAGAGAGAGAAATGTCCTTGTATTTTGCTGGAGAGAGAGAGAAATGTCCTTGTATTTTGCTGGAGAGGGAGACAAATGTTACCCATCTAACACTAATCTAACGAGTTAGGTGCTTGGTGAATTATTCTTCTTCTTCTTTTTTTCCTGGACAGATATTTTAGAAGTTAAACAAATGCTACTATACAGAATACAGAAAATACCAAAGACACATAGTATAATGATACATGAATAATCAAGCAATGAAGAGTATTCAGATTCTATCATAGGACAGTTCCAAATCTGTCACTGAAAATAGCAAATTCCAGGGTTGTTAAGACCTTGTGGATTTTACCCTAGCAGCTGCCTGGCTGTCAGCTGCCTGCCGAATCCGTAAGAGACGCCCCTGTAAACAGTCAGTCTCCTCTGTTAATTATCTCTTTTTCTTGTTTCTAGCAGGAATTACATGGTATTTAAAGGCTACTGAGTTTAAAGTGAAAACATTATCATATTTTTATAAGAATGTGTAAGAACTCCATGCTTGATGCAAATGCTGTAGACCGGTAAACAAATATTCAAGTAAGCTTTAACCTCTTCAGCTTCCCACTGAAGAAACCAATTTTTTTCTTGTAAAAGTCAATACCCTCATTAGAAAAGTTGGTCTGAGTTTTTTATGAACAAGAGAACTAAAATGTAGTCACAGGTTCATGGTAAAACATATATCAGAATTGTATTTGTGAAATAAATCCTTTCTAATAAACGACATAGTAGAAACAACCTCAGAATTTATGCACAGAACTAGTGATTACAGTTTTTTGTGTTCTGTGTGATTTTTTTAAATTAATGTTTTTGCAATTATTGCAACAACATTTAGGTTTGCAAATACACCAGCATATTTTAATACTATATTTCACAGAGTGACCACATTTACCAAATGTGCACAAATATGCAAAGTTTGCCTACAAGACATTGCTGTTACCTCTCAGATGTTTAAATCAGAGCACAGTCAGCTTCCATAGAGGGCTCACATCTATTTCAAAGGACACAACCTCATTCTTATACAGTACACTGTGAATTTAAAGCCAATTTCCATTTTAATCTTCTTCCTTTGATACAGCACTACAGTAAAAAATGAAAATATGAACTTAAGCCTGCACACACTTGGGGAAAATTCTAATGGGGTCTGATATTATGTGTCATGAATGCCCCTAATTGCTATTATATAGAGAAGCATATTTGTGTACCCTTCTTTACATATTTCTCGATGAACTATTATGCCTTAGGATTAAGGAAGCCATCTTGAGGGTGCCACACACACTGCTGCACCAGAAAAGGCAGAAATTCCAGGTGCCCATGCTGTATGTTCTGGTTTCTAAGTATCCACTCATGGACTGACCTCATGCATGTGAGAGAGTTCACTGCCAGCATGCTTCATTTTGAAAAACTGCACCATATTGCAACCTTCTTAGATCTGTGTTGATGCCACATGCACTACACATTATTTCTGTTCTAGAACAGTGAGCAAAGGAGAAGCAATGTGCTGACAAGAGTTTAAATCAGAAAAACTTAAGGAAGCAGAAACTAATGAATAGAAGTGGTTTGTCAGGTGACCATTTTAAGGATGAAACTTGCAGCAATCCAGAGCAGTGACCCCCATCCCATGGAGACCAAGTAGGCCAATACAAGCTCCACTGCTATAACCTGCTATTAAATAAATGTAGCTAAGCTTTTGTTGCAAAACATATCTAGTCCCAGAGGTAGCCAAGGAAGTAAGTTTGGTTTAGGTACATGTAAAACACTATAAAGATTATCGTTAATGTTGATTTGTATTGTTATGTATCTATTACAAAGGCCCTGTAGAATTATCTGATGCATGTCTCACAAACGACAATAAATGAGATTTGTACCAGCCTAACAATGTTTGACTTTTTTAGCTACAATTATAAATTGAACTTCAACAGTACCAGTGGCACAGCAAAATTCTCTGAAAGCCACTGTCCCTACTTCTGTATGGGAAGACTTAAAACAAAGTCATATAAATAAATAAAACAAAGAAACAGAACACAGTGAAAACCTCCAGGTATCAAAACTTAACACTCCAGGTCTGCCTGGATCAAAACCCAGACAGCAGCAGCTTTCAATGTCATGAAAAACCATCCATTGTACATGCTGCGAACCAGTCAGTTCAGTTTTTCATGATCCAGACTGCACATCAGCTCTGACATTTGACTTGAAACTAGAAACATATTGGAAGTCTAATCAAAACTGTGGCAGGTGTTTCAAAATGTCTTGTAAAAATATTTGACTGAATACACATCTAGTAAACAGTTAGATAACTGGCATTTTAGAATGAATCACCACAGTGCTTCTTTAACGTCTTTCTTTTAGGCAAAAGTATCCATAACTCCCATTCAATTTTATCTTTCAAGTTATACATATTAAAAATCTCTCTTTTGTGTTCTGAAGTCCACAGTTTATAAAACATATGCTCAAACATCAGTTATTGCATTTTTGACAGGAAATGCCCCCCTGCAGTTGCTGGAGGAAACAATCAGGCAGATTCAAAGATAATTTCATGGCATTTAAAAGTGGTTATTGCTTCAGTCTCATTGTTTCGCACCTTAATTCACATGACTTTTATGACCTCTCTATCTAAGTGTTTCAATACGGATATTAAAATACTTGGAAACCACCCTTGTTATTCATTTGACTTACCCTGCCCAGAGATTAAAAGGATATTTTTCCTCCAGCTGAATTCCATTCAACTTTTCTCAGTCGATTTTCATTTTCAACTGTTCTTTTGTTATTAGCAGCTTATTTGAAAGCGAGCTGCATAAACCTTTGAAAATGCTCAAGTTCTAAAGTGCTACACTGAATTCACCTCAGATCAAGGGGAAAAGAGTCATTCAGCATATAAAAATTAGGTTCAGACTAATGCTTCATGCACCCAATATCTAGGCTATTTAATTACTAATCTGTAGGACGACTCAGCATGCATTACACTGGTCATGTCACATCAGTCACAAAGACCTGCAGGAGATTGAAGCTAGGATATAAAGGTGGAACAGTTATAATTTTCAGTAAATTTGTTCATATTCTCATTTGTCAGAATATTCCCATTTTTTGAACTGACACTGGTGATTAAGAATGTGGGATAAGATATACTATAGAAGTCCTTCCTATTACAGGTGTTCGGGGAAGTAACTAATAAACTAGGCTCACCCACAGAGTAGTCCTGGAAATCCATAATGGTAGTGAAAGCACCTCCCAGGAAAAAGGGCAATCATGTTGTGGCTTCCTCCCCTTCAATGTTTCTCCTTAGAATCCAATAATAGTTCCTTAGCAATTTTATCTTCTGGACTTGGCTGGGAGAAGCAATAAATCCGTGGATCTTGTTGCTAGATTCGCCATACATTCTCCAAATGTCTTCATCTGCAGTGCAAAGTCTCTCAGGAAATTGCCAGAGCTTTATAATCTTGGCATTTAGAGACAGAAATATTTGCCATCATGAAGGAGTCACTACACTGGCTTGGATTTACCTTTGCATTTGCACAGCCTCACCAAAAACAATAACTGTATAGTAGGTTCCTGGTTCAGGGTGAAGGTGTTCTCTTCATTATTATGTTCCCCAAAAACCCCACTCTTCTTCAACAGAGTGTCTCAGAAAATCACCTTTTCAGGCAGTTAGGGCTGGTACATCCATAATCAGGCCCTCAAGAGTGAAAAAACTACTGAAGAAACCCTTTTTAAAACCCTGTATGGCCAATTTTTTAAAAATGCACTTCCTTCTGTCTTTAAGATGGATACTCATATTCCTTCTTCATTCACAGTGCAAGGGAAGAGTATGCTGAGATGTCATGGAAGCTGGGAACTGAATTATTGTTCTGCTAGCAGGAGCAAGATGCAGGGGAAAGAACAACTTGGAAACTCCTATTGGTAGGCTAGAAGAAAATGTATTCCCACAGAAAAAGACCTAGAAAAAGGAATCATATTCCATCAAATGCACTGGTGTAACTTCCAGCACATAAATTCAAGCTACAGCTGGGAGCCTTTGATATCCTCTCACAGTTTTCAGCCACAATTCAAAACTTCATTCCATCAGAGGAAGAGGTGGGATTTTTTCTTCACTGCTCTCCGACATTTTTCCCTACACATCACAAACCATCAAATAGCATGCTTTGCTAGCAGTATGTTTCCTCACTTAACTGTAGTATCAGGAATGTATTTCAATACAGCAAGAGTCTGTCCTTCTTAGCTTTAAGGTATGAATTTGTCACCTTGAAAGAGCCTCCTTGCAGTGATGGATGTTTATTTCCTTACTGGTCTCTCCAAGGTGTTATAAGCTTTTGCACAAATGTTTGGAACAAACCTATCTACTGGTGCATATTCCCTCTGCCAACAAACATTTGCTTTTTTCACATTCAGTGCAACTGTTGATACACTGCAATCTGTTAGAATCCTCATGCTATGAACAAACCAACCTTTTGAATTCAGCACCGCAATTTATTTAAAAATAAGCCCCAAATAACAAAAAACTCTTAAAAATATTAAAGTACATTTATGGTGAGTGTATCTCTTGCGGTTTGGTTGACAGACTGTGATCCTTTGAATAATGATTCAGGATACACTGAATATTCTGGATTATGCCTCACATATTTTTACAAGGGTGGCAGCCCTGTGAAGAATGTCCAAAGGGACAGAGAGGAATGCCTGGTTTTTACCCCCATATGACATGACCAAGCACCACCAGCAGACCTGTTAAATCTTATGCATTCAGTAAAATCTTGGAAACTTCTCCACCAAGGTACCTGCAGTTGAGAACATAATCACAGCTTCTCTCCTGTTCCAGGTTCCCATCTTGTCAGATCCATCTGGACTCTGATCCATCACGCACTGATTATCTGCATCTGGTACATGAAACAGGATGGGAACAGATGCAAAGTACTACACAGGAGCTAAAGTAGGTGACAGGTGAGCCACCACGAATAAAAGTTCATATGCATTGGCAAGAATACACTAACCATATCTATTGACCCATCCATCCTATAGATGGGGTTACATACAGAGACAGGGCTGAGTGCTCTCTTGCACTATGGAAATAACCGAGAAAACTTATAATAAAAGCAGTATTTTAAACAATACTCTAAGTTGGCATAAACCAACACTGTTGCAATGAGAAAAACCCCAAAACTAGCCTGACCTCTTTTTACCTATTTTCTTGTTCCTGTTTTTGTGTTATCCATTCCCCTGAGCTAACATAAACATCTGTGAGGTTGCCTGCTAGATCAGGATATGGAATATATATCTGGATTAAAAATAGTCTGTTTCTTGTCAAGTTATTTTGAATGTAATTAAATTCTGAATATAATTCAGCATGTAATTCAGAATATGACAATGCAAATGCTTACACTGACCAAGGAAGTAAGAAACATATAGGTAGCAGCAGGAAGGATTGCAGCTTCTAGTAGCAGTTCTCTTATTCTAACTTAAAGTAATCACAGCCTAATTATTACTGTGCTGTTTCAAAGCTCATCAAGATGATTTAAGAAGACAGTGCCACCATGAGCAGTAGCCCTCCTCATCACCCACATTCCCCACTTCCTTTCCCGTGTAAGATTTACTGAAAATGCAGGTTAGTCTGACCAATTCACTGATCCCACCGAAAACTAACTTTCTTATAAGACTGATTTTTGGCTGAATCACAGGTGAACTAACTGATTGCACAGTTACACAACTGGACCAACAGAAGAAAGTAGATGGGAGCTCACACAGGTGAAAGAGTTCCCTTTGGGAGGCAGGACAGCTGAAAATCATCAGCTTTTTCTATGCATGAAAGTGCACTTAAAGTATTCCCTTTTACTGCTCATCTGACTTTTAAACAAAGGCTTCTAGTCCTAACTTTTCGGGACTTTCAAACAAGCACTACATACAATTGTGGTACATAAAACCATCAGAAGCAGGTGCTAATTATTCCTCTCTCATGTGGAAAGTTCTCTGTAGTTTTTTACTTAACAAGTATCTAACACTCACTGAAAACACTTTGAATATATGGAACAATATAAATGGCTTTTGGAATATTCCAATTAACTGGTAAATAAAATTGTACTAGACAGTAATTTTTGCAGTGTTTCTCAAATACACTCTTTTACTCTTGTGCTGCTCTATGTTTAAATGTTAAGGTTCCAAGAAAGCAGTGGGGCTTTTGTGCTTTAGGACATACATACTAACATGCTTCTTCTAGGTTGGTCAGAAAATATTTCTCAGGTTTGATTGGACAACTATAATATTTCATACATCATGTTGCCAGTAGACTTAGCAGTTTGAGCAGAAAAAACAATTAACAATCCTTTTCCACATCTTCAGGATTTCACCAGCAACCTAACAGGGATCTCCAGAGCTATGAGGATTACAGTTCTTGCGTCAGACACTTACTAGTAAAACAAAGATCTGCATGCTGAAACCAAAACAAGGCAGGCAGCAGAATCACTGTACATAACAAATATTTTGGAATTCTTTGCAAGGCATTGCTGTCATGTGGCACAATCTGTTTCTCAGGGCTCTGTGCTGGGGCCAGTCCTGCTTAATAACTTTATCAACAATCTGGACAAGGGGATTGAGTGCACCTTCAATCACTTTGCAGATGACACTGAGCTGTGTGGAAGTGTTGATCTCCCAGAGGGCAGGAAGATTCTGCAGAGGCACCTGGACAGGTTGAATTGATGGGCCAAGGCCAGCTGTATGAGGTTCAAAAAGGCAACAAGGCCAATTGCCAGGTCCTGCCCTTGGGTCACAGCAATCCCATGCAGTGCTAAAGCTTTGGGGAAGCATGGCAGGAAAGACACCCATTGGAAAAGGACTTGGGGGTGCCAGTTGACAGTGGCTGAACATGAGCCAGCGTCTGCCTGGGTGGCCAAGAAGGCTGATGGCATCCTGGCCAATATCAGCAATAGGGTGGCCAGCAGGACCAGGGCAGTGATTGTCCCCCTGTACTTTGCAGTGGTGAGGCTGCACCCAAGTCCTGTGTCCAGTTCTGGGCCCTGACTAGAGAGAAAGCTATTAAGGTGCTGGAGCATGTCCTGAGAAGGGCAACAGATCTGGTGAAGGGTCTGGAGCACAAGTCTCACAAGGAGAAACTGAGAGAGCTGGGAGCTGAGGAGCTTTCTCCTACTGGAGAAAGGGAGGTTCAATGGGGTCCTTATCACACTCTACAACTACTTGAAAGTAGGTTGTAGCCAGATGGGTGTCAGCCTTTTCTCCCAAGTAACAAGCGATAGTACAAGAGGAAATGGCCTCAAGTTGTACCAAGGGAGGTTTAGATTGGACATTGATAGAAATTTCTCCACCAAAAGGATTGTCAAGCTTTGGAATAGACTGCCCAGTGAAGTCATTAAATCACCATCCCTGAAGGTATTGAAAATGGCACTTAGGGCCACGTAGCAGCGGCACTTGGGGACATGGTTTAGTGGTGGACTTGGCAGTGCTGGGCTCACAGTTAGGTTCAATGACCTTAAAGGTCTTTCCCAAACTAAATTATTCTAATTAGGAATCCATTTAAGACAAATATTCTTAATCTTCACTTTTTCATTCTTACGAGTTTTCTCACTCTCACTAGAGATAAACCACTAGCTTTTAAAGTAATCAGCAAAGAGTTAAACATATTCCTTATGGTCTGTAGTCTCTGTAACAAAATCTTCCCTCAAAATGCTTCCTTGAAGTCCATAACTTTTTTTATAATCGACCAAACATTATTTTAATAGCTGGCTCACCTAGTAAATGAAGCTGTCATAACAACTGACTTTATTCAAAGCTGCAACCCAGCACACAGGCTGATCACCATTCATATCTTGTCCCTAAATGAGGGCATGGGACTTTTTCTCTCCATATAATAGCTCCCCTGCAATTTCCATCCTTATTGACTCAGCTCTGGGAAGGAAACTGAATGTTAACCTACTGGACAGGTGCTTTACAATAAGATCTCCCTGTGCAACTTCAGAAGCAGGCTCTGCACTGTTGCAGAGTTTAGGTAGTGTTTGCCTTGAGACTAGAATGTGGAGGTAGATTACCAGCTGTGCCAAGCTACAAACTGAGTCAACAGAGCAGCAGTTGTTTGAAACTGAGAACAGAATTTGAAGATTCAAATCACATTAAAAAATACCCAAACCAAAACAAGCATTCATATTATAGCAGGAATGAAAGACATAGAACTGAGTCTCTTTTTGACAGGTCTTTTTCTCCAGACACTTCAGCAGCAATTCTATATGTTCAACTAAAACATATTTTACATGTAAAATTATCTTGTGTACAGAATATGAAAACAGACATTAATATGAACAAAACAGATAACTGCAGTGCTCAGTGCTCTTTATGTACAGATACCCATTGTCTTCATACAGCAAGTCTATTTCTGCTAAATGGACTGTGAAAATCAATAGCAAACTCCATTTGCTAAATAACACTTGTAAGCTCTGAGTTGGCTAAGGGAATCTGGACTTAAACGGTTTGTGCAAACCTACCAAGCAAGAACTCTATGGGAATTCTTAATTCTTGCCATGTGGTCACTAGCAGGCAGCTTTGAAAGACCAAAATAATTTTGACATCTGCATTTCTGAACTTGCACCTGTACATAGCAGAAGAATTAAAAAAATTAGCCAACAGGCAAAAGGTTTTCCCTAAATAAATTACTAAAAATAATTAAATTATGCTTAGCAATTTTGCTGCTGAAGACACAGGCTTTTGAATAAATCAACGCAATGTGATACAGTCTTTTTTTCAGGAATTAATGTGCTTGGTTATATGACTTCTAATACTCTCACAAAGCTGTCATAATGCTAAAAACAGATGCATCCTCTTCATATTTTCTGTATTGTTTTTCAGTTGGGTGGCAAAATAGCCAATGACCAGAAAAAGCCGCTGGTACAAATAAAGTCATTTCAGCAGAACAATTGTTTTGCTCCAACAGTCAGGCCTGGCCTGTAGCTTTAGCAGAATTTCCAGAGTGTTCCTTAAATTAAAATAGAGATATCTGTAAGGCAACAAGTCATTTTGGCACAAGTGATTTCTCATTTGGGAAACTGGGTTAAGTAACATTGGGCAGCATTAGCTGCCTCTTCACTGGGGGGCTGAGATCACTGTACCTAATGCAGCTACAATGGTTCTGTTGTAGGAAAATAAACAGGTGCTCAAATAAATTGCTTACAAGGCCTTAGCACAGTGGCATGACAGCCTGGGCAGACCCTCTCAAGTGCTCCATGAGGAAGGTGTCAGGACTAACTTTGGAAGACTGCTCCTGACTAACAGAGCAGAACCACAGGAACAGAGAACAGACCGGGAAGGTTCACTGAATGCTCTATGAGGAAGGTATCAGGATTAACTTCTGAAGGTTGTGTTCCTGACTGGTACAGCAGGACCACTGGAATAGAGAACAGACTGGAAAAGCTTGCTGGGGATAACCTCTTTCCTGTGTGCTGGCCCTGTCCTCAGAGGTGAGAGCTGGCCCCTGGTTTCCACAACAATCCCTGCTTTCTGCACACTCATGCTATAGCCTTGTCCCACTCTGCTTGAAAGGTACATCTAGAACTTCTGCTCTTTAATTTCCAAATTAATTTTTAAGATTTTTTTTTTTTTTGTATCAGGTAAAAATTTTCTAAACCAGACCTGCCTTCAATTAGTGCCAAATTCTACTTTTAAATACCGGTGCCCCACTTCTGAGTGCAAAAGTTGGACCTGTTATGTTTTTGCTGCTTACCAGTTAGGCAGGGTCGACCTGAGTTTTTCTTGGCTCTGAACCAAGCATGAGGAAATGACCCTTATGCACTCTGTGAGGAAAAAGGACCATAGAAAGCAAGAAAAATTTTAAAAATAAAGGGGAAAAAAAAACCCAAGAAAAAATACCTAAGGAAAAAAACCCCACACGTTCACAAAAAATTCCAACGATTTAATAAATTATTTAAGAAAATATAGAAGGCATTGTCCAGCTGCAAGTGAAGGTGCGACTTTTATTATGTTTTTCAATGCTCTGTACTCCTAGTGCACGTGCAGTGGGAAGAAACGCGGATGAGAGCGTTTCAGTCAGAGGATGCAGGCAATAGGGAGAAGGCATCATGCGAACTCGCAGGTGCAGCGCTCCGCCGCGCCCGAGGGGCGGTGCGGGCAGGCGGCTACAGCACCAGACGGGGCAGGGAGGGGCTGAGGGGAGCCGGGACACCTCCTACGCCCCAGCCCATTTCTGCCCCTATCGGTGCTGGTGGGCTGCTCTCTGCTCGCTCCCCCGGGAGCCGGAGCCCCGGCCGCTTCTCGTCAGGGCAGGCGGCGGCCGGGGAAGGAGGGCAGCTCCTCTCCGAGGGAGGCCCCTCGCTCCAGCCCCGGCGGAGCCCGCCCTTCAGGGGCAGGTGGCGCATCCCCGGGGAGCCTTCCTCCTCCGTCTCCTCCTCCACCTCCTAGCACTGGTGGCCCGGAAGGGAAGCCCTGCCCCTCCTCCTCATCCAGCTCCCAGGTGGCAGCGGCCATCTCCGTGCGTCCCTCTCCGCTGCCTCCCGCGGCTCCGCTCCACCTGTAGCGCGGCCGCGGGGCGGGCAGAAAGCGAGTGCCCCCCGCCCTCCCGCTTCCCTCCGCCCGCCCTGCCTCCCGGGACACGGCCGCCGCTTCCTCCCGCTCCGGCTGCGGCCCTGACGTCGCTTCCTTCCAACATGGCGAGGGCAGGTTGTTGCTGCGGCCGCCGCCGCCGGTGCTGATGGAGGCGGGCGCGGGCCGGGGGCGGCTCGGGGACTGACGGACGCCGTCCGCGCACACACGCGTCGGGGGTGGGAGGAGAAGGGAGGAGAAGGCTTCGTCCTCCCTCAGTCGCGGGGGTTGGCTGTCGGCGCCTCTCGGGCCCACCCCAGCCTCCCCCGGGGGAGCCGCCGAGCGGGTGTCGGGACGCCCTACGAGGGAGCCCTTCCCCCGCGCCCGCCGCGGCCCCTGGCAGCGCTCCCGGCGGGAGAGGCCGGTGTCCCGCTCTCACTTCCCCGCTCCACCCTCCTCCTCTCACGGCTCGATCGCGCCCATGTATGAAGGGAAGAAGACGAAAAACATGTTTCTGACCCGGGCCCTGGAGAAGATCCTGGCCGACAAGGAGGTGAAGAAGGCGCATCACTCCCAGCTGCGCAAAGCCTGCGAGGTGGCACTAGGTGAGGCGCAGCCCGGGCGGGGAGGGAAGGGGCGGCCAGAGGTTGGGGTGTGCTCCGGGGCCCGCTTTGCCTGTGCGTGTTTGTGTTTACGGGGGTCTGTGGGGCTTCTGGGGGAATGAGGCAGAGGGGCTGCCCGGCAAGGAAGGGCCGGAGGAGGTGGGGTTGCGGGCTGAGTCGTGGCACAGGTTTGGGTCTTGCAGCACAGACCCCTGGAGGTGTGGGCGCCCTGGGCTGCGGGCGAGCATCGCCCCTCGCCGGGAGCGGCCCCGTGCTGACAGCAGCGGCGAGGGCGCTGCGGCGCCCGCCGGCCTCTCCTCCTCCTCCTCCTTCTCCTCCTCCTCCTCCGCCCCGCTCGCAGGATGAATAGGCAGACACGGAGCTGAGCTGACCTGGAAGCAGACGGCCGGCGGGGAGGGAGCAGGTGACAGGCAGCGGTGAGGGAGGAGGGACGGGTGAAGAAGAGGGGGTGGCTGGAGAGCGAGAGACAATGCCACCAGGCCACGTCTGGAGCTGGTGGCCCTTCGGAGCTGGGAGGAGGGCTGGAGAGGGAAAGGATGGTCCGGGAGATGTGCGAGGGAGAGCCTTAGCCGAGTCCTTCCTGGTTGAGGAACAGCTGATGGGGAAGAGGGCTTCCTTCATGCATGGCAGAGCTGGAGCGACCATAGAAGATAACAGAATCACAGAGTTGTTAGGGTTGGAAGGGACCTCTGGTGATCATCTAGTCCAACCCCCATGTTGTTGAATTCCCAGGATGTGGGAACGTTTGCCTGCTTCGGGCCGAAGGAGGGGTGTTGGGTTTGTAGCGCAGCTGTGTCAGCACCACCTCGTCTGGGAGCGCGAGGGAAGTACCGGTGCTGGATAGTACAAAGCACATGCAGGCATCCAATTACAGGGAGCTTAAAAGGACAACTTGGGCTTCACAGTTCTGACATGATGGGTGCAGGCGGGGCTTGACCTTATGTGGCAAAATACTGACATATTTACTGAAAGGCTTGTGGAGAAAGACCTGTTGTATCTAATACGTAAATGGATTCTGAAAATGGAACAATTACACCTCCCTTTATGCTGTAGTTCTGTTTTGGAGATAATTATCTCGATTTTGTACAGTAATAATGTCTGTTTAAATTGATTTGTTTGAAGAGATAACGTTAAATTGCAACTTGCTTGTTTTAAAAATAAATGTAAGTAATTTGAAGTTCTTTTGTCATTCTGTTAATTCGCATGTTAGTGCTTAATTTTTATTTTTTTTTTAAAGATCAGTCTGTGATTTCTTTGTGAAAGATCCTGGCAAAGGGAGGGGCAGAAATAGCCATATTTTAGGTGTTTATTTCTTCTTAATTAAAATCGATGAGAAACAGGTTTTGTCTTACATTTCTCATTTATCACTGGAGTGGTTAACAATAATCTTATGATTTATGCAGATGGGATTAAATTGACAACCCTCTGGCTCTTCTGTTGACTTTAGACTATGCATTCAAGTTGGAAATAAAACAGAAATTTTTTTTTTATTGTTTGACTGAATTTATATTCAGCATGTATGTCATCCATAGAATTAGACACTAATATTAATCTTGTGGTTCTGCCATACTTCATTTCAGAAGCTTGATCTATCTTAAGTGTCATCCAGATCCCTCCAAGCATGTCTCCATTGTGTTACGCAGATTATAAAGCAGCCTCTCTAGATTGTACAGTCTGCCTCTTGTGTCATGTAAACTGATTTGTGTGAGGAGACCCTCAAGCACGCATCCCATTGGTTTCTATCCTACAGCTTCATTGAAACCTTCTCCTGTGGATCTGATTGTGTGATTGAGGCTTAAATAGGGAGACAATAGGATGTGGGTATAAAAACCATTAAGACAGGAAAGAAGAAATACAAGGTTGTGTGTACTACTTTACGTATATAGAAACATTTATATAGTTTCATGTACTTGAAAAATACCAGACATGATGTTAACTATCAGACTCTTACTGAAGTGTTTCTTTTTCGGTTACAGCACAACAAATTACTGTTGGTGGTTGTAAATTTAGCATGGTCCATTGTCTGGTTTTGTTTGTGATACATTCCTATTCAGAAGTGGCAATATGTGACTCTTGAAGAGAGTAGTGCTCATGTCTGTCTATAGGAAAATTTTTGAAGGAAAGTACATATCATCCATATTTCACGTATGGGGCAATTGGCTGTTAAAGCTGAGCTAGGATTTTTGTAGCAGTATTGGAAATAGGATGCATGTGTTGTGTTCTGTCCATTTAGCTCCTCATCTGTGGAGACTGCCTCTTATTCCTGAGAAATTGCTATATTTTGGAGAGCAGCAACTTTAATGATAAAACATGAGTAAAATAGTAATTTAGAATTTAATTTAATTTGGTGCTAATTCTGGCAGTCTAACTACTGTTTTATTGGATTTTTTAAATGGTAGTTAAATAAAAAGTATTTTTTAAAAATAATGGCAGTACTTCCATATCCTCAAATCAACTTTTTTTTTTTCAGTCTAAATATTTAATTGATTAGTCTTCACTGAAGTTATCTAATTAATATGAAACCCTGCCATTAAGTTTTTTTTTTCCAACTGCATGACTGCAGTGAGATGTTGCTTTTTATTTATTAGTGGTAATAAGTTAGATATTCTAACTAGTAGCTGTTGCTAATTCAGGCTTTTTTGTTTCATTTTCTATATCCACTATTTACATTGTTTTATATTGTTTGTATAAAATGATCTGATTTTGAAGTATTTGATAAGCAAGCAATGACCAGAAATACAGTATTCCTGTACAACAGGCAAATTGTAGGTCAGCTTTTTAGACTGAAGTTAACAAGAGGTATTTTAAGCATCTTGAGTAATCTCCCTTTGTCATTTTTAACCCCCCTATATTTTCTTAAAAATCTGTGCTGTTGCATTCCATTACCATTATACATAATTTATTTTTGATTTGTGAATTCTTAGGGAGAAAAGTCTTGCAACATTCCTGGTGTGTTACTGTGGCAGTTTGACCTCTGAACAGGTGTTAAGATGAGGTCCTTCTAACATGACAATTTTTCTGGTGATTAGAAGATAAGAAAGCAAAATATGAATTAAGTATTGCAACCTCAATTATAGATGTTCTTTGGCTTTTTAACAGGGATGAAATTAAGCCTGATATTTGTAGCATCCCGTATTTGATGATTCACTAGGTTGTGTCTGGATTTATACAGAACAGTTGAGTTTAATTTAACACTATTCTTTCTGAAAGGTATTCTCTTTGTGTAGAAAACATAACATTTCTTTAGTCACCTAATGAAATACAGCTGTTTTAGAACTTTGTATTGTTTACTTTTATAGCAACAGCTCTTATTCTATGGAAGGAATGAGTTTATCTTTAAAATTGTCCACTTGCAGAAAGCATCAGGCGGCAAGCTGTCAGCAGGATTAGGTTTAGAAGCTCCTTTTCCAGTGAGTTGCCTCCACTGCTGTTTCTGTATTGGTTTTCAGCCATGTCACAGTCTAGGGAATTTTACTGTAAACATACTGCATTTGCATAAATGCTGAAAGGTCTTGGGGAAAAAAAATCCTCGTCTGAACATAAAGTTTTTAATAAACTGAACAAAAACTGCTAGTGCTTCGTGTCAATCTGGAGCATGGATATGTCTGGCTGAAAAGGTGGCTTCATAGGACTAAGCTGAGCAAACCGGAATGCCCTGCTCTTATAAAGTCTCTTAGTTCAACTGCAAATCGGGAGTCAAACAACTCTTCCATAAAACTCCAAATCACAAGTAATATAGAATTACATGGATATGTACCTAGTATGTACTTTAAAGAAACATGTGGATGTGCTGCCTGCAGTTCTGGAACTGCCAACTGAAGAGGGCTGAAACGTCGTTTTAAAAGGTTCTCTAGTGCTCCTTGTGTATCTTAGTCTGCCATGCAAGGATCCTACTGTATGATGTAGTTCTCATGCAATGTGAAAGTAGCAGCTCTGTTCAGTTTGTACTACCTTTAAGTTTATGTGTAGGATGATGAAGCAGGGGTCTATAATTAAGCGCTTAGTTTCTCTGAAAACAGGTAATGAATACTTGGAGTAGAACTAAGCCAGAGCTGTGAAACTTCATCTATGTCCATACCTGCACAGATCTGCAAATGACCTCTCACCTACTTAAGTTTTTCTGTCTCTCTTTTTACCTTTCCTAGTTTCATTTTCTTGTGTCCTTCACATATACAATCAATCATGGTATATTAGAATGAGTTAGGTTAACATGCAGTACAGAAATGTGTGTGTGTGTTGGAGACTCTCGGTGCATTGGAAAATAGCTTCCAATACTATCATGAGCAGTTAAAAATGTATTTTGAAGACCATTATCGTGCTATTGCACTGAACTTAATTTTACCGGTGAAGTTGTGGATGAGCTAAATTCCTGTTTGTATTTTGGATAGTGCTGTTCCTGGTAGGCTGCCTTCTCTTTTGCATGAAAATTAGTTGTCCTCTTTTAGAAACTGAAGGTCAGAATTTTTGGAGTCTTTTTTTACGCTAAATACAAAGAGATCAGTATTGCAATATTGTTTGCTGTCTTCATGTGCTATAGGCATTTATTTTCGTAATATACAAGTCACTGTTGTCCATAAAAATTATTTTCTGGTGTAATTTTTCTTCTGAAACACTTATTTTTAAGCTAGGAGGAGAAGTGGAGATTTCATACTAGTAAAAACCAAGATGTATATTTTTTCTTTTAAAAACTGAAGATTGCAGCTGCCTTTCCCTCCTTTTGCTTGCTTTACAAAGCTTGGGCTTTAACTATCAGCCTTTCAGTGTGGTTAAGATCTCATCTACTTTTGCAGAGATTTAAAACTTGGCTTGGTAATAGTAAGTTTGGTTGACCCCATAAACTGTTTCCCAGATTGCCTTCAGCATTTGATATGTAAGGTGCTGTTTATGTAGAATTTATGGGGCTAATTTAAGAAAAGTTGTGTGTGGTGGGATATTTTATTGTTTCAAGTGTAATCAGATCTTGGCTGTGCAGAATGACAGTGCTGATGAGGTTTAATCTCTTTTGAGAGAGGGGATGGTTGGCAGGGTGTATGTAAAAGCACTTCTGTAGAAAACATGGTGGATTTCATCTGGGTTGGAAAAATGTTGATGGAGAATGAGTATCAAATACTTGGATTTTGTCTTGGAAGTTAAAAATTATATTTTATTTAGGTAGCTGACTTTATCCTGAAATATGTGTTCAATTAAAGCCTTTGATATTTTGAAAGTTTGAACATTGATTTTCAATATGTTTTAAAATTTAATCTTGAAAGACTTCAACATATCTTTATGACACAGGACAACTCTGTTCTGCTGCATATTTTAGAGCCCTAATTAGAATGTTGAAGCTTAAAATGAGAAGTTGTTGCCTGTGACCAGAATGCATCAATTTCTCGTAAGAACTATCTCTACTGTTTTGTGGGGTTTTGGTCTACTTGACTTTTTTCCCTATGTCCTTTCCCAGTGCATTACTTCCATAATTGTCATCTTTTCCTTTTTTCTCTTGGTTCTTGTCTCCAGTTAACCACTGTGTCACTCATTCAGGATAAGAACAGTGTCCGTTCTTATGTGTCTTCTTCATATACAAATGAAAAAAATAAGGTCAACTGTTGACATCAGTTGTACATTTCTAAACTTTTTCTAGAATCCTTCAGAGAGCAATTGGTATTGAGATAGTATTTTGATAGTATGTTCTAAATATGTTATCTTGTGCAGTTGTCAGGAAGGAGTTTGCTGTTTATGGGTGTTTATAGAGGGAAGCATCAACCATTGGTGTTCTAGTCAGTCTCTGCTGTTGTTGGCAAACGTCCTAGCTGAAACCATGGACTTAAAAAGATGAGAAAGGCTTGTCTTTTTGGGGGGCACCTAGCTGTCAGTTCTGGAGTTTTAGCGGTGTTGATATTTTTATTGGGTTGCTGATTGGTTTGTACTTTAAATGAGAAGTTGTTGCCTGTGACCAGAATGCATCTATTTCTCGTAAGAATGCTGCTATGAGCCTGGGAAGCAAGACCTGCAAACTTGTACATTACTCTCATTCTGTTCTGCAACAGCCAGTGGTAGATCAGTGACTTGAATAGGCAGGGGAAAAGTTTCATGTTTTCTGCATCCAGCTGGAAAGCTTTCCTGTGTGATGTGTAAATTGGTGGTTTGCAGGGAGAAAATATTCTGGTCTGTGAAAGACAGCTACTGTCAGTGGAGCATTATAGGCTGAAGGGACGTGGGAAAGAGCTCTGCAGATTTCAAGGAAGGAGGGAGGTATCATGGAAATACAGCTGAGTAAGAAGTTTGATAATTTTTATCTGTAAAGGGGGCAGACCTTCACTGTATGTGTTTAAAAGCCAAAAATAATGTGTACTGCTGTGCTAGTCAGATGCATACAGACCAAGAAGTATTTTGTGCATAGTCCCCAGTTAGCCTTTAGTTCTCTTCCATAAGTAAGCGGTAGAAGAAACTGTAGGTTACACCTAGGCAAAACCCACCTTTAGGAAAAATCACATACAAGAAGTCTCCAAACAACCAGGGAAAACGTAAAATGCTTCTGTGGGATTTTATAGAAAGAGAATATTGTACAAGGAGAATTGAACAAATGGTAGCTGGTGTTTCTATGAGAAGCACTTAATGTGATAAACTAAAATTAAGAAGAAAACACAAAACCCCAAACCTACCATACAATGCCACCACCCCATGCTCCCAGCTTATATAATTTATAGATACTGTAATGGAATGCAGGGGAGTGTTAAAAAAAAATCTGTTTTGAGGGATAAAGTAGATCGTACTTGTTATATGATGCTTTTGATTTTCAATATAAATGTAGAGAGACACTAAAAATAGGTCTGTCAAGACCCAAGAGTTTGAAATACCTGGCACAACTCCCTTATTGATTTCTAATCAATCTTGGGACAATGAGAAAATTCCAAAGGACTGGAAGACGTCTGCTACTGTGCCAGCATTGTTCCAAGGATGAATAAGATGACGTAGGTAATTACTAGTGTATTGGCTTAATGTTGATCCCAGGCAAAGTAGTGGAGCGGCTGATACATATGTCAGTGAGAACAAAATTGACAATCAGCAAGGATTTGAGAAGGATTTAAAATAATTTTTAAAGAAGGCGGGTCCTCTACCAGTTTTAACATTTGGGGATCGATTATAAGGCATTTTCAGTACATGTTAGTCTTCTGTAACTCTTGTGTTCTTCAGTTCTTAATTTTACATGATTAGAAGTAAAAATTGACAAACTTGTAGAGAAAGGGTCGATAAAATTTCACTTGAATTGATAAATATTAGCAAATTTTGGGGTGACGGGGTTTTTTGTGATTTTTATTTGGTTGGTTGGCTTGGTTTGGTTTTTTCTCCACCCCATTTTTCATGTTGCGTCTTTCCAGTCTACCCTTGGTCTTAGCTTTTAGGTATTCTTCTTGGTGTTGGAGATTTTGCTTGGGTTTCTTCAGGGGTTTCTGGATTCAGTGGTGTTTGCTAGTTTTCTTTAATTTGAAGTTTTAAATATGTTAATAGATGATGAAATTTCAGTTGGGAAGCAGGACCTTCTTTTAAAAGAGCTTGAAGTCTTGAGGAAGCTGAGCTCTTGTTATGATGCTGTGGTTAAGAGCAGCTTAAGAGCTTGGGTAAGGAATGTGGAGGTTGTCTGTACCTTAGACAACTTACAGCCATTTTGTCATGCATGGTTGGGTTTTTTGTCTTGAATCCAAGCTTTTTATTTTAGAATTGTATAAACACTTCAATAGCATAACTAGATTTTTCCAAAACCAAAGGTGTCTTCTAATGAGACATCTAGGGCATGATTGCTTTGGACTTTTTAAATTACTTTAGTTTGACTCTTTTTCCTGTTGCTGTTTCTGGTACTCTGTCATGTATACTGATGTGGTACAAGATTGCACGGTCATTCATGTTATGCTGTTTATTACTTGTTTTTGTTCAAATGGGTAATGTCTGCTGTCCAATACTCTTCAGGGTTTTTCTTATTTCATGTATTTCTTATGTCAGAAAAATTATATTTTAAAAATAATTGAAGATACCTGCCCTTGAGATAAACGGGTTTATTCAAGCTCTCTCTTTTGTCTACTCAAACACAGAGGGAGGTAGGTTTCAAAAAGATGATCTATCAGTAATATCAATTCTATATGTACTGCCTTCAGCACTTGCTGTTCTAATAATCTCAACAAGTTTTGTAAAGTTACTCCTACTTTTCAGTTAAAAGTAAAAGTGTAATTATATTTATAAATATTTCATGTGAACCCATTTTAGCCAATGCTGGATCCAGAAGTGTTTTACTCCTTTTTTTTTTTTTTCACTTGAAGTGACTCCCAAGTGTCAGTTTACTGTTACTACAGTCTAAGCTGTCCGGTTGAATAGTATGAGGTAGACTTTCAAAGTTTCAAATTTGTAAATTAAAAGTAAGTAGTGTGCCAGTGGTACGATTTTTTTTTTTTTTTTTTGTGTCGCTTCCCATCATATTTCCATTTTCAAATAGCACTACAAATTAATGCAGATATACTTACACAAAGCAGTTTTAATGCAAGTTGTAAACATAAACTTAACAGGAATGCACTTCCAAGTGAAGATATATTTTGCAAAGGTGTGGTTCTGTTGTGTGTAAAACAAACACGCTACTGCATGCCTGGGAAGTGGACTTGCAAGTGTTAACGGTGTGTATAAAGGTCTGTGTGGTACTGTTACCTGGACTGAGAGTGCAGCAGCCAACATAAAATCAGAGTTCTTTCTGCACCTTAGGAAAGCTGAAAAAGGCAGAGTCTTAACTTGGCTTGCTAAATGTGACTGATGTTTGCGAGAATGCTGTCCTGGGTCTTGTGTGGAGTGTAGGAAAGTGGATAGGAATAAATTAACCTCTGTTTTCATTATTTTGAAATGGAAGCAGAGCTTTATAACCTTAAGTAAAATTGCTAGAATAGAACAGCTGCATTTGCATGGAAGTTTGAAAGCTGGATAAAAACTAAGTGTCTCAGAAGTATGATTAAAATTTTCTTCACCTGCATCAAAATGAGACACTTGGATGTTTTCCACTTGTAATTTAAGACATGAAAACTGATTTTGTGTGATTATGCATATAAATAGATCTGAAATGCTTAGAAATTTTGCTGTAAAGAGAAATAGTTTTCTTCTTTAAAATTTTACCTAACACTGTGGGGAATATAGTCTGTGGTGGTTAGCAGTGTTTGGGGAAGCTTCAGGTTTGTATCTTAGCTCCTTTTCTCTTCCTTTCTGCACCTAAGTTTGATGTTCATTCCTGAGTCTTGCTCAAAATAAAATCTGTATTCAAATTATTAACAGCCTTTTACATTGAAGGAAAGGCAGCACTTGGACCATTCTTTCCTTGTACACCTCCTTATCACATGAAAGCTGAAGCTGCTCTCTGCTTGGTTGCTGTCCAGGCCTTTCAGTGATGAACTTGAGGCAGGTGGTGATTTCTTTGACTGACTTCTGTAGTTTACAACAGTTTATACTTAACAGTAATTACTTATACGTTCTACTTCGCTGAGATTGTGCCTCTCCTACTTGTTCTTTAAGAGCATTTTAGGACATGTAGTTAAATAAATTTTAAATTTAACTGTGTTGTTAAATAAAAAGAATTTGTGTAGTCAATGCAGGTACATTTTCTCATAATACTTTATTGTGAATTATGGATCCAATGGATCCAGTAAATATGGAACTGAATTCTTCACAGTTTGGTAAGCAGTGGTAAGATAAGCACTTTCTTGTAGCACGGTTGCAACATGAATAACGTTAATAATACTGTGTAATGGTGGTCTTTTTAAGTAACCTTTCACTTGCCTTCATAAGGGTATCCGAGAAAAAAGAGAATAGTTGTCATATGAGTAGTGTCTTAATGTATGCAGTCTGAAGTTCTAAAAAAATTTCTTGGATGTAAATAAAAGATTGAACATGGAAAACTAAGATTTCATTGTATTAATAATTAATGCGTATGTGCTGTACTGGAGGCAGTCACACTGGAGCTTTCAGTAATATTCATATTCTTACTTCTTGTGTTCTTTCAAATATCTTAGTCTGAGCTGCTTCCTGAATCAGCACTTTGTGAAGAAATCAGGACTTCAGTAACTGGATGATCACCTTGAATGCTTCATTTAAAAGAGCTCACATCAGGACTTCTGATTTACAGTTTGAGCTTTCTAATACAAGTTTTTGTTTGAGTGGAAATAAAAACCTGATAGGGTTGTAACCTTTTTAGGGGGCATACCACAGACATGGAAATAAACTTAAGTCCGTACTTTTCTGTTACCCTTTTTTTGTTTCCTCTATCAAATATAATTTTATGAGTTACGAATTTTGTAGACAATCATTAAATTGTGGTCTTCTGGCCATCATCTTGTAGCTGGAAAGGATAATGATTTTCTTATAATTCAGAGCTACAGCAGGAGGAAATGGCTTAGTGCTCTTTTAATTAGAAGGTTACCAGTAGTGTAATTCATGTATAGACTTACATGTGACCTTTAAAGTTTTAGTGGCTGAAATGGATAAGAGTCGTGCAGTGTCATGTGTTTTGTTGCTTTTGAAGTTACTGTAGTGAACAGGATACTTAATGGGAGTGTGTTGGGGGTTTGTTTGGGGTTTTTTAATTCAAATTCCCTAGTTACCATGGACTTAAGATTATCTTGTATTTAAGTCTGAAATAAAGCTTAGTAATTTTCAACTTTTAAATTACCGTTTAAACTACCCATTTCCAAAAGGGGAAAAAAATAATTGCACTCAGATATCTACAGCAAGGTTAAAAATAAAATGTAGACTTTTCCCCATAATATAAAGGGATCTTTTAATTTGATTCTGGCTGTTCTTAGAACTTGACACTGTATAAGACCTTACTGTCCTTGGTTGTATCTTTGTGTTTGACAAATCACAAATTCTGTGACCAATTCTGGTCATTTGACAGAACAGAAATAGACCTCATACACACTGAAAACGTTATAACAAATGATTGTCCATGTTGTCAGGAGGATAATCAAAAAGCCTGAAGGTTCCCTTTTTGCAGGATGTAGGAAGGGTTACTACCCATACTTTGATCAGCTTTAACTCTGGATTTTATTTAAAAAATACTCTAGCAGTCCAAATAAATACCTGCTTTGAGATGAAGATGTTCACATGACCGGCTTAGAATCGTAATTTTATGCCAGGTTTCCTCTTTTTCTGTGAGTCTGTTCTGTATGTATATTACAGCTATTCAATGTGTTGTATACTGGTGTTTATGGAGGGCACAGCAGAGGTGTAATTACTTTTTATTACCTTTAGTAATCTGTGAAACTTGTATATGATAGTTGTTTGTGGTAGCTGGCTTTACTTTAAAAAAGCATGGAGTAAGGGTGCATCGTTGCTGCTACGCATGCATGCATACTCCTGAGTAAAACATTTAAAAGAGAAAGGAATATTTGAAGGATCGTGTTACGTGACAAAGTCTGCTGCAGAGGTGGGCTGTGTGAAGAGGGGACACGTAGCTTTTGTTCATAGTGCCAAATGATCCAAAAACAAGGCTGAGAAACATAATGACAGTCTTGTTCTGCAGCAGCAGCCTTTCTTTGCCAGAATAAATACAGAGTATTAGTAAAACGTTTATTTCAGTCTTCATTTGTCACCAACCAAGCAAATGTCAAATAGAGCATAGTAGAAAATAACAGAGAAGTCTCAAGAAATAGTTTCATCAATAGGTAACTCTGTCAAAAATGAATTTATGCTTGCTTATATATGAATGACAGAAGTCTTTAAAAATAGTCAGCTGAGAAAGTATCAGTGGTTTTTCAAATGAGGATGCTGTCTTAACTGGCCAAGAATGAGAAGGGATAATTTGTGGGAAATTCTCAATTCCGTAGCATTAATTATTAAGGTATGAATGTTTAATTTGTTGTACTTGACAGAAAGCTTAGTCATGGTAGGTAAATGCATTCAACTGTGTTGACAGGTAACATTCAATTAAATGTACTGAACAGCTCTTGAGTCCTTGACCAGGAAGTGGTTTAAGATGTAGCAATTGAAGAGTTCATCTGTAATAGTGAGCAATCTAATCAATGTATGTTCAAACATAATCTCAAGTTTAGCTTCATAGCAGTAACAAAAAAATCCCTCACTGAAGACCATATTTTTTTATTTCAAAATGAGTCATACAAGATTGAGGGATCAAGGAGGGGCGTAAAATGCTTAGAGCTGATTGATTGTCAGGTGTTCTGTTAACAGTTAGTGGATATCAGCTATCGATAAAAGCTTGTCAAAAGCCTGTGATAATGCTGGTATGAGCAAATAGCAAAGCAAACACACCCATATCCATATGGCTTTTAGATTATAATGGTATCACAAAAATATTTGGGGAATATTAACATATTGAAGAAGACCAAAATTCAATATTTACCTTTTCACTGTTTATGCAGGCTAAGGAAGTTTCCTATAGAGGAATTAAAATAAATGAGTCCAAAAAAAAATTCCCAATTTGAAGCTAAAGATCCTGTTAACTTGCTTAGGATTAGGAGTTTTTAAAGAGCCTTAAATCTGGAATTGCTGGACTGTTCAATAAAGCATGTAAGATTTAATTTTCATGAATTGCTAACAAAGGAATGGGGTGTACTAAATGTGACTAGAGCCAGTGGTTTGCTTTTTTTAAAAAAAATGGTGCCAAGGCTGTGAAGAAATCTTGAGAGCTTCAGCCTGTCAAGTCTGAGCTGTAGCAAAGAATAAAGCTAGTGGACAACAGAATGGATGTGTGTGCTGTGGCGATGAAGAATCGGTGCAGACTTTTCTGAGGGGAAACCTACCATCGTAAACCTGCAGGGCAGAGTCACTGAGTGTATAGATAAGTGTAAGGTAACCCAGTGTTGTAGTGAACCTCAGCCAGGTTGCTCACTCAAGGTTCCTGTAAGTACTGAGCTCTCAGGGATTACATTTTCTGTTTTCCCTATGAAGAGATATTTCAATTCTCTAGAGGCTTGTGGTGTTTTGGGGTGAGTGGTAAGGTGACAAAGGTTAGTTAATGAAAATACCAGAGTGAAAACAACCTGCTAAAGGAGCAGTTGTGCTGTACTGACCCACTCCTTGATCAAAGGGCACTGGTTGGATGCTGCTAAATGCCAGCTGACCTGTATCATGGGAGGAGGAAACTGGTTGAAATTGTGGGTGCACAAACATGGGCTCTAAAAAAGACTTATATCTGTCAAGAGGGTGTGTGGCATTTGAATTACTGTGAATGATTCCATCAAGATATTGATTTCTTTGTCAAAAAGACAAACACAAAAACAGCAGATAAAAAGAATGAAGCAGTTGGGGTACTTCATAAAGATACCATGTGTTTGTTCCGTGTGCAGTTTTGCTCTCTGCTGCCTTCTTGATGCATTCAAAGTCAACAAGGATGATTGAAAGTGTGGAATGCCTTCCGGAGGTGATCAAGCAGACTGTGCTTTTTATTCCCAGAAAGGGAAAAAAATGAGAGATGGATGTTTATAAAATTTTAAGTAGCATGGACATGCTAGAGAATAATTGATTGTAATTTCTCATAATAGAAATAGATACAGGGATCCTGTAAAGAACCCAGCTTATTTAAGTAAAGCAAAAAAAGTTCTTTCCTGCATCTTATAATTACATTCATCCCAAAAGTTAAAATGGTTTGAAAAGTGATTAAGTGAAAATTTAACAAGGGTTGTCAAACCTGCAGGAACAGTCTCCGTACAGGAAGAGTATAAGCCACAGATGGCTAAATACTGGTAGGAGGGAACTATTGCAGCATTCCTGCCCTGCTTTTGTAATCTGCATTTAGTTGAGCATATGCTGTTGGCCATTCCTGGAAGCAAAATGAAGACTGGATATCAAGGGTTTAAGAAAAAACTTGCTGTTCTTGTTTCTTTCTGTCCAATACAGTCAGATGTTTTTAGATTTAATTTCTGGATTAGTTCCCAAAGCTCTCAAAACTTTATTTAAAAATCTGGAATAGGGTTGCTCTGGTTTTGTTTGCATCTTTGGACACTGATTTCCTTATATATTTCATGAAACATTCATTGTGCATCATGCTTTATTACTGGCCTTCATTCCTCTTGTTTGAAATTTATTTTCCTACTGTCTACAGTTTATGGTGAAATTGTTTTTGAGCTGGGTAGTACCAAAGTTCAAAACTATATATTTATTTATATATTAAAATGTATGGTTAGCTACAAAGGAAGCATAAATTCTTAACTAAATGGATTAGAGCTCCTGCATACAAATCCCTGTCTTACATGAAATGATGATGGAAAATACTGATGTTCTGGGAATGGCATAATGAACTGAAGATACACTAATTCTAGAATTAAACTTTGCATGTAGGTGTAAAAAGCTCTGTTGTATCTGAAGTAGGAAGAACAGAAGGAGCACTCAACTGTTACAAAATATACTGTAGCTTGATTTTTTCCAAGTTATGTTTCGTTAGACCTTAAGATTTTGATTCATAAAGAACCCAAGTACATAAGTGAGCATAATTTTTGTTTCTTTTGAGTTTCTGTGATAATTTATGTAAATACAACACTTTATGTATGCAACTGTAATATTGCTATTAAAGTATGAGTATTGGTGCTGGGGAGAAATTGAGAAACTGGCTTTGTGACAAATTCATGTTATCTGCTTCTTCTGTTACTATGTTTTTCTTGCTGTCCTGAGAGCATAGCCTCTTGAAGCAGGACTCAGTTAACGAGTAAGGTGCCTAAGATTAGGGGCCTTCATATGTATCTATTCCATAGTTATTGTTCAGCTCTCTGCTGGCTTTGGAGAGTGCTTGGACAAATTCTGAAGCAGATGTCCTGGTCTGTGTGCTGCACAGCTCCCTCAGCTCATGACTGCAGTGACAACTTGGATTTACAAGAGGTCAAGCAGACAGCATACATGAAAACGTACAGGGAAAAACATCATATATATCAAATTGATTCCTAGCTGGAGTGCAACATTTTGTGTTTCTAAATGTAGGTTCCGTTGAATGTTTGGGATACCTTTTCAGTTGTAAATGCAAACAATTAAAATGGTAATTACATTTTAAGGGTTAGTCAGATACTTATGGGACTTGTTTCTGTTAAGTCTTCTGTTATTGCATTGTTTGACTGCAAGTGAGTGCAGAAATTTCTGTCTTATAGGGGTGGATATGGTGTAAGAATCCAGCAATTACATTGCAGAGGGGTGAGATAATTTCATACTATCAGGTCTTAGATATTTTTTTT